>WAAD01026228.1:1887-158304 GCA_013389945.1 Fregata magnificens
CTGCAGATCCTCTACTGTAACATCAGCTTTTCTGGTCATTTTGTCTTTTAGTTTGAGGGGGGAACGGGTAGAGGTAGGCCAACCTTCTTGTACACATTTTATGTTCTAAGTCTTGTGCCTTGTACCCACAGGGCGAAATCAGCCATTCTTATTTCTTCCTTACTAAATGAATAACAGTAAGAAACCGGTCAGCTCACTAGCTATAAATTAAAAGAATGCAAAATAGTCATCAGTTCTTACCAAGTGCGTCACTGTGTGTCTGTTTATATACAGGAGATTGAAAGACTGAAGAGTGAAAAGCCAACATGGGAGCGAAGACTACGCTGGGAAGGAATGAAATCTGTTTTTGGCGGTCAGCCTTCACTCCTGTGGATCAATCCTTTTGCAGGATTTCGAATCAGGCGACTTCTACTGAGAGCAAAGAAAGGAGGACCTGAGTTTTCTGTTTGAGTCTAATAATGCTGGAACTTGTAAGAATACTATATAATATTTATTTGGGGCCAGAGAAGGCTGTCTACATATAGTCTGTGACCAGGTGAAACTGATATCAGACATTTGCTTGTAGCAAGCAGAGTTTTATACATTTATCGTCACAGACATCTCATTAACTTTCAGAGACGCGAACTGGATCTGTTATGGTCTTAACAGCAAGATAACAAAGGAGAAGCACGTGGTCACACTAAAGAAGCCAAATGTTGTCATGCTACTGTAATTTATTTTATGAGATTAATTATCCATTTTTGTTAAACCCTTTTTATTTGATAAATGTTTGGGGAATTACCTGTGTGTTTTTATAAAAAGTATATACTTAGGTGCAGTTGTCAATCATAAGGAGGAGAATTATGGTGAAAGTTGATCTCAAATGAGACCTAGCCTTCTAAATCCAGTTTTCAGGGAATAGTGGTTTGTTCAGTTTTAATTTATATTTCAGCTTGTCCTAACAAACAGAGCTGTACTCTTGTGTCCCACTTCAGGCACACATTCCTCATATGCAAGTGATTCAAAGGACTGGTGCACACACCAGCATAACACATCAGAGGCACTGTTACACCCCTGCCAAATGTCTTCCCAGGCTCACAAAAGCATGTCTTGTGTTTGGCAGTATTAATCTTATATGGCATTTAGGTAAGTCCGAAATCTTCAGTAAACAACACTTTTAACTAACGGCTGTGGGCCAGTTTCTGCCCTCAGATATGCATCTCCAATTCTTAATGCATTGATTCTAGAGGAACTTAAGTGTAGGTGTTTGAGGATTGTATCTAGTCCTCTGTGCAGGGGTAAGTGGGACCAGTGACTGTATCCTCCTGTGTGAGATTAAAATGAATGTACTGCAGATTGGAGTTAATCGACTGAAAACAGTTGTCTTTGTAAGGTCTTGCTCTGCCCCATTTTTTATTGTACGGACTTTTCATAGAAGGAAAGCTGTTAACTTAACAGTCCCTTGAACAAAGACATCAGAGGGAGGTTGCCTTTTTCTCAAGTATAATAGATCTTAAATGTAGAAAGATCTGCAATAGAAGGAATTACTTTGAATTTAACCATTTTCCAACCAAAACTACTTTCAAGAAATGAGAGCAATATAGATCTAGAACTGCTTTATGTGGGCCTGACAAACAACAGTAGTGCTAAGAAATGTTTATAAATCTGCAAGTAATGAAATACAAGCTGCAAGTAATGAAATTCAGCTAAAAGTGGATTCTTTAAAAATTATATTTAGACTATTTTTTGTATTGTTAATCTGTTCTATAAATTACTGACAATATAAAGGATAAAGCAGGAGCCTTGATGCATAGCTTGAAATCGTGCCTAGAAAGTAAATAGCTCCCTGTTCTGGGACTTGCCTTAAAATTGTCCTGTTCTTGCTTTTGCTTTGCCAGTAGCACTGATGATCTGTCCCACCTCAAGCAGTTCAATGTGCTGAAGAATCTTGCATTATAACGTTTACGTACTACAGCAGCTATACTTTCTTTTTTCAGTGACCTGCTTCTCCATTTCTTTGTAGCTGTTTGTGGCATCTTGATTCCAGCTTCATCAGGTTTTGTACCATTGGGTGGGTGAAATTACTAAGGGATCCATTTATTATCTATGGCCCTGCGAACAAAACTGTGCAATACTATATAATATGTTCACTTTGCTTGGGGGAGACGGTGTGTAACACTGGACAATTTCTGGGTGGACACATCCAATGAAATTGCAGTTAAATGAACAAAACTATGTCTCGTGTAACTGAGGGGAAGTTGGAAGTTCCATAAGAATCTTTGCATATTCAATTGCACATCTTAAAGATTGGGAAAAAATGTGTCTGGCTTTGTCATGAGGCTCTTAATGTGTATATTGTTTAATAAAATCTGATGAAAATCAGAAAATATCACTGCAAGCGGTTGAACCCTGTGACTTAGCGAGTGTGCGTGTGTGAAATCAGGTTTAGTTGGCTTTTCAAACCCTTGTTACGTTGTAATTTTTTTAATGTAAAAAAAAAAATAAAGTAATGAATTGAAGTCTTAGTTGATTAACTTCTGCTCTATATGTCACTTTTTTTGCACATATACGTGCATATTTGCATATATTTAGATTACAATGACTTCAGGGTGATGGTCTTGCATCCTTTGGCTTGTAATTTATAGGTACAGGTATATCAAGTAACAGATGATACTGCTCCAAATTAAAGATGCTACTCTGCTTAGTAAGGGTTTTAAGCTATGCTAACTGCTTAGCTGTTATTAGGTGTTTCCTTTTCTGCATCCTCTGGTGTAACTGCTTATCTTATTAGTGCTTGTTTGTCTAAGGCGAGTGGGAAAACATGCGGTGGATACCTCCTATTTGAAAACTCTTAACAGGGTATCTCAGGCTTTGCACCTGTGCAAAATACAGGTTTGGACTCCCTAGTTTCTCTGCACAAATGTTGACTTTTTCTGCTAGTTCTGTAGCTTCAGATACAAAGACAGCCAATTATGCAGCCTAGAGGGCAGCAGTTCAGGTAGTTGTCAACAACTGACCCAACAAGGGTGAGGAGGAAACAAGGTTTACAAAGGCATTAAAGGATGGAGAGACTGGAAGCAGTTTATTTCCTGTTTGCAGCAGTTCTAAAAAATACTTTGGTACCTTTCCTGGGTATAATATCACACTTTTGTACACTACTGTTTCTATCGAGAAAATAGCTCCAAATACATTCATATAAACTTTGTGCCGCTGCTTCTTGTATTTTTAAGCAGGTTAATGATTTGATTATATTTTGTATGGCACAACAGTTAGACTGTGCTATGTTTATATATATTTTAAGGAAGAGCTTCTTTGCTCTCCAAATGGAACAGACATCTCTGCAGACGGATCCTCCTAATTTATCTCCTTTTTATTTTCTTGTTTAATTTCTAGTAGCAATGTCAGGTTGTTTCATGAACCCTTTCTGAAGTCTTAGATGGCAGCAGTGACAAGCGAGAATTCATTTACGGGCTTATTTATGCCTATTCTGTGTGGAAGTGTTGTGTTTCTATGATTGTTCTCACTTCTTTCTGTTGGCACTGTGTTAATATGTGAATGTATTCAATGCTATCGGAGAAAGTGGCATAAGAGGTTTTGAAATACAGAAATGGACTGTAAAATGATTCTTGAATCTGTTAATAACACTAAAATGAAATGCACCAGCACATAACAGTTCTGTATATTTTTTAAGGGTTATTCCTCTGAACAGAGTAACAGTTCAATTCATGCAGTGTACTTTGTGGTTGAATATAGAATCATAGAATCATAGAATCATTGAGGTTGGAAAAGACCTCTAAGGTCATCAAGTCCAACCATCAACTAACACCACCATGACTCCTAAACTAGCCCCTGGAGTGCCACGTCTACACCTTTTTTGAACGCCTCCAGGGTAGACGACTCCACCACCTCTCTGGGCAGCCTGTTCCAATGCCTAACCACTCTTTCGGTAAAGAAATTCTTCCTAATGTCCAATCTAAACCAATCCAATATGGATTGGTACTTCTTGATTGATGAGACTGTTAAATTTTTTTGCTTGTGTCACTTATTCTTTTTTTTTGTGTTCTGAATTTCTTCATGGAGAAATACTATCATTCAGGTTTTGCAGTATTTCCTGACTGTATCGCAGTAGCATACATGCTACTGTAATGCACATTACCCTCGTCGTACCCAAATAGAGCTCTGGAAAATAGCCAGCATGCATCACAGCAATCACAGTCTTAGTTTCTTAATAACATAAGTGTAACTTTGTACCTCCAAAATATTTCTACAGTTTCCCTTAATACTGTAGTGCAGGATAAAGCTAAAATAAGACCTAGATTCAATGTTAATAAAGCCAAATGTTACAATTGGCAAGGAAATGGATAACTTACAGAGAAATAGGTAAGACTTTATTACCTTATGCATGATTCATGTTGTCCTGCCAAAGCAGCTGGCATCTTGCCAGACAACTAAAATATTTTTAAATGGTGGCTTTGAACTTCTTTTGTTAACCAAATCATGATTCCAATAAAGCAGAAAGCTAATAAAATAGTCACTGCCAAGGTATGTTTGCGTAAGAATATTGGTTTAATTTAGAGTGAGGTTTGACATAGGGAAGCCAGAAAGATTTTTGCTATGAAACTCTTCTGGCCCTTAATGCAGGCCCCTTGTAAGACAGTAAATTATTCTTGCTGTAAACCTTCAACAGACTAGCTGAAGACTGGAGGCTGAGTCTGAGATCTACTTATTCCTGGACAATTTTATTTTCTTCTATCAGATGATATCTTAGATTGTTCATCACATCAGTCTCAAGTGAAAGCTGGGCTTTGCAGCCATAGATGATTCTTTTTTATGAAAAATAAATTCCCTACAGTGAAAATCCCTAAGGTATTTGCATTGGAGAAATCAATAGAGAAACCTGAGAACTTGGGTTTGAATTAAAGAAAAAAGGCGAACTGTCCATATGAAATATGAGAATATGGAATTTATTTCCCCCATAGATTTATTTTCTTACCATTAATGAGTATAAATGTACATCTAATTTCTAGAAAAGTAATGTAATCTACATGACGGAGGAACTGGAAGCAATGTTAGGTAAGAACAGTTGCATCTGCCACGCAGCAGGAATGCTTGCAGTGGAACCTGGTTTCCAGATATAGCTGTTTCAAATCAAAGTTATCAGTATATAATGTCAGATCAAATTCATCATAGACAGTAGAGCAATAAAACACTGTGATCCTAGGTGAAATTCAACCCAGTCTTCAATGGTTTTCAGATCTCTTTTGTGCTGTAGAATGGCAACTCTAAAATATCTCCCCAAGGAATGAAAGGTAGCCTGAGTACAAAGTGTTCATTCCCCTTTTGATGAAGGTTCAGATGCTCTTCCCAACTTCTCTTTCAGTCAATAAGATTGCATTTCCATGGTGTCCTCACCCGAGGATCTCAAAGTGCTTCACGAGCGTTAGTGAAATAAGCCTCACAAAGCCATAGCTGGGCACCGTCATCTCATTTTTGCCAGGAACAGGGATGCACGTGGCTTAAGAGATCTGTGCGATGTGGCAGGACTAAGAATTCTCTGTCGTGTCCTACTGTTCAGTACGGCTGCCCATAAGCCCTCAAGAGCTGTGCGATGGCAGCCGTTGAACTTTTATGCAGATGAGCATAAGTTTCGTAGAAGTCCAGCAGTCTGCTTTCTAATGAGGTTTAATTTATGCAAAATAAACACCGTACCACAGGGACTGCGCTTTAGGAAAGTTTGAGGTTGTATAGTCATCTATTGGGATCATTTTAAATAGTTGTAACATGATTCATAGTTGGTCACTTACTGCTGATTAAGTTTTACATTAAGTGCAGCAGCACCTTATGTTTTAAATATAAACATTTTTTTAAATACATGCCTCACAGGAGACCTGCCTCACCCTTTTTTTGCTGATTTAGAGCTTTGAAGTTTAGGCTGCAGGCATTACAAAGGTATATAAAACTACAGCACAATCATATCTGTGTACTGGGAAAAGGTTTTTTTGGCATTTTTGTTAAGACTGTTGCTTCTTCCAAATACGTTTGCAGAAGATCAGAAGCAGTGATTTGGTAAGTTAACAGCTTCTTGAGCTTCCTGCCAGTTGTGGGTTTGGTTTGATGCAGAGATCCTTGCTGCTGTCTTGGAGCTGTGTTAGATGTGCACACAAAGTAGAGGATGCATCAAACAACTTACAACTGGACTCTAGATATACTAGAAATTATGGAAAATAACCAAATGTTGGCATTCCTGATCACAAATAATAACTGACCCGCGTTAAATGTTAGCTGGTCTATGTGGAACAAGAAACACCAGTGTGGAATAAGATGAAGATATTCTTCCTAAAGCTTAACACCCAGAAGGAGAAATGGGAGTGTAATTAAATTTTTAATGGGACTAGACCTTTTCATACTGACAATTCAAGACACACTATGCTCATTAATGATTACCGGGAGCTGTGTAAGGCATTTGGTTTTATGAAGATAGCAGCCAAAGGCTTTAAAGGGTCGTGATCACACTGAGCTAGTTGATAACAAATGCAATCAGAAGCCCTGCTCCAAAGAGCTTACAGTCTTGGTCCTACTGGAAAGAGCATTAACCCCAATCACTTGTGAAACGAGTGGTGGGAAGACCCCTGGTGAGGCTCCTGCTGCAGTCTGGTACCTGGTGCTTGACTCACGGACGGGAAAGAGTGTGACCGACAGATCCGGCTATGGGCAGGGAGTTGCTGTGCTTTGCCTCTGCAAAGAGAAAGGGCCTGTTTCACTTTCAGCACAGTTTCCACATTGCTCCCAGCTTCTCCTTCCACCTCTCCCTATAAAATCTCCTGCTTGGGTATCACTGTCTGAGGCAAGAGCTGCACTATGGCGTTGGGTCCTGCGCTAGAGCCTAGTTTATAGTCTTCACTGCCTGTGCTTGTAGAAGGAGATGGAAGGGATGTTTCAGGAGATGCTGTAGGAGAGAAAAGAAACAGAATTAACATGGACCTGGATGCTCTTCAATAGAGCAGTGCCCAAATAAAACCAGCAAGCCATCCTATGAACCAAGGAGCAGGAGCTTGGGGGATGGGGCAGGGGGATCCATCCCAAATTCAGGCATGTTCAGGCATGTTCTTCCTTCCCGGTTTGTGAGGAGGCACAGGGTGGACTGATAGGCATGGACCAACTCTTCTCAGTGTTTTGCACTTGGGAAATGTCCCCAGCTGCTTTTTAATCCTTCCTCTCCTTGTCGGAGGAGAGCTCAACCTGCTGGCCACTATACTTCTTTTGCAGAACACAGCATCCTTCTAATCTCCCTTACTGCAAGGTGGCTTAAAAAAAAAGAAAGCTAAAATACAGGATGACAACATTTATATGGCTGAGAAATAGCAAAATGTGCTACAAGAGGTAGATGATCGTAACTGTGTGCAAGACATTGTGATCACAGTGGTTGTTAAATTGCAACTCAAGTTCTACTATTTTTTTTTAATAGCATGGTCCGTTTGCTACTACAGTGGATAAATGCCTTAAAAAAGAGCCATTGCCTAGCAGCAGCGCCTGGAGTGGTTGAAGACGGTCTTGTATTCAGGTCATATTGTGTTCTGGTTGACAGCAACCAAGACGCTTTACTTAGGGAAACTCTTGCCACTAATAACTGTGTGTGCTTCTTTGTGGTATTTCCCAGAGCTGCTTATGTTCATAGAAACACACTGTCACCAATCTTGATTTTTTTTTTTTTTTTAATCTTGTGATGTTAAGTAGCATCTCAAAATCCCTCTGGATCATGCTATTACGTGGAAATCTCAGCTTCTCTTTTGGAAGCATGTTTCCAGACTTCGTAGTAAAGAATTCAGCAAGGGGGCTTGCGAACTCTGATTCTGAAGTGTAATGCTTAAACACATAAATAAACCTAAAGGTCTTTTTCTGAACTGCTTCTCCTATTCAGTCCCTTCATTATGCTGACACCAATAGCGTAAAAATGGACACGTACGGTTTGGAGCGGTGTGAATCACAGAGCTCATGTTGCTTGGGAGGACGTGTCCTGGCAGTGGTTCCAGGTTGAGGTTGGGAGGTCCTGACTGATACTGGAGATCAATGGTGGTTCCTGCAGTGGGAGTGGGAAAAGACATCATTCTTTGCGTAGTTACCGAGAAGCCAGATGCTCTGGGCCAAGACTCTTTTTTTCAGAGAATGTGGGAGACCTCTGCGGGTGGGGTTTAATGTCCCGGCTCGTCTTTGCTTCCTTCCCGCTCCGCTGTCCTCTTTGCTCTCAGCCTTCTCACTGTCTAGGGACAACCTCCCAGGATGGCTGGGGTTTCACCTAATTGGCTGCACTGTTCATCTGTCTCTGTGTGTGTCCCAATTGCTGCTTTTATCAGGGCTTCCCATATAGTTATAACATTTCCACATTGCTAACAAAAAAAAAATGTGTTGTCTTCTTGCAAACTGCATCAGTTTGGTAGCTTGCCTAAAATTCGAGTGCCCCACTGGTGTGAAGCACCACAGAGTGTACCCATTTCTATAAAACTGTCCCTGGGTCAGATTTTCAGAGATAGGCTGGAAAGAAATGTCTTGGGGATTGGACTGGAGTGAGAAGGACCCATGTTCAAGCTGCAATTCAACCTGAGCCTTTACCTCCCTCCTCCCAAGACCAAGTTCTCTCTATCATACATCCTCCAGAGGAGGACACAAACCCAGACACAAAGCCCTGTAATGGCTTTGAAATAAAATAACTTTGCTGTCCTTTCTGAGCAGAGTTTGTACCTCCCAGCAGCATCTCCTGCAGCAAGCTGTCGATCCTGGCCACTCCAAAGAGCTTCACGAACTGGACTTGCTCTATCATCTGCCAGGTGATGCTCTGCAGCGGGGGCAGCAGCAGGAGGATGTCACTGAACCGGCCTCGGGAGTCGTACTGGCGATCGTTGATGTAGTCCTCCAGGTTGACTTGGACCTGGAAGCGCATGTTCTTCACCTTCCCGGGCTCGCTCAGGCCTTTGCAGTCTGGGAGGGGAAAAAAATGAGATTAATTGCTGGCCTGTGTAACCAGAAAGTGTTACCCTGTCAGTCGGGCTCTGTAGAGGGAAAAGGATGAGATGCTGGTGATCCTCCGACAGTTATCTCTCAGAGTCTCCAAGTTTATCTGACAGATTAGCATTGGGCTGCCACTATTTCATATCTCATATGGAATAAGGAAACAGTAAGGGGAATTTGAGGGGAAACAGTAAGAAAATAAGAGCTTGCTTGGGATGGATATGTCTGGCTACTGCCATTAGAGAAGAGGAAGCATTTAGAAGTTGAACCATATTTGTCCTTCCAAGGAAACGGCCTGGAATTTCCCCCTGAAAACTTTGAGTCCCAACTACTGCCACTAAATCCATGCAGGTTTCGTGCCTGTCTGCTGCAAATACACCCGCTGCAGCATCAGATTCTTGTCTTGATTTCCTGTCTTTGAGCTGTGGTCGATCCATTTTTCATGGACCACTGGTCCAGTTTTGCTTAATCATCAAGTAAATGTGCAGTCTGGGTGGGGTGAAGTGCCAGGATTTACAGCTTTGCACTCCAGCCTCTCCTGCTACCTAAAACTGAGATTTCTGGCTCACTGAACCATTTCCTTCACTGTCTGCAAAGAATCCACAAGCACCACATTTTAGGGACAATCATGCCAGGAGATTAGACAAAGTGGTTAACAAATTAGTGTATGTTAGTGTGCAACTCCATGGGCATGCCTGTTTGTTAGCATGAACAAATTTCACTTCTGCAGAGCTTCACACTTTTTCATTTTAGGTAAAATCACGGTGCCTCACTGTCGCAATGATCTAAAGCTTCACTGAGATACTGATCAGCCTAAAAGGTAATTTGTCAAACTGAATTTAATAACGCACTCTTTATTCAGATTTGCAGCAGGCTTTGTGGAGAGCCAAAGTTCATGATGTTTGTAAAACTCCTGCATCTTGATTTCAAATCAGTGAACACAGCAAAAAATAACTAATGGCAGGTGCTCTAATTTCTCCATGCTAATAGATGCCAAAGACAAAAGGGCATTATTCTGGTCTTGGGATCATTCCCTCATCTCTTCTCCAAGCTACAAGGCAATAGACGCTACAGGGACTCGAGTGTTGTACCGAGGGGGCTTGTGTGTGTGCTGTAGGCATGTAGAAACAGGAATGTTTGGGGGGAACCTGGGCTGAGGCAGAAACCCCCGTGTTTGTGGAATGAGAATACAGCAAATGTTCAAAACAAGCTTTTGTTTGCCCCTGTCTGTTTCCCTGTTCTCCATCCTGTATGGATCAGCCCTGCCCTTGGTTGGTACTGACTGCCAGCAAGATCCATTAACAGACATCCTTGATATTTCTGGGTACTCTGAACGGTGCAGCTCTCTGTGGGTTTTAATGCTGCTTTCTGAACTCTGATGGATGCTCTATACTGCTGCTCAGTTGACTCGCTTTGCTTATGTATAATTCACTGTAGGTATATATGTCCTTAATAGTCATCTCCTTCATTTCAGACTGATGGGCTTTCCTGAAGCCAAGCTACAGAAGCAGCAAAACTCCTCTAGGGTCTGCAGAGTCTTGCACATCAGTCTGGCTGGACTTACTTCTTGCTAAACACTTAAATATTCAGGAATAGGCCACTTCTAACATGTCCTTGCTGCACTGCTAAGTATTGCTCACCTGCAGAGGCAGGGTGAAATGTAGAGCTGCTGCCAAGGGGTTTTCCTGGTTATTGGAGAGCCCTCAACTCCTTTTCAAGCCCCGTGCTTGGCAATCAGGAAGGAAGCTTACCTGGATCAAAGAAGATGATGGCTTTCAGGCAAGCATACTCATTGTCATCAATCTGGATGTCCCGCAAGGGCTTCACCAACTCGTCCAAGATTCTGGTGGCCACACGAGCAATTTCCAGTTCTGGGCAGTGCATTGGGATGATGAAGTCATTCCCTGAGGAGATAAGAGAAATTCGCCATCAGATTTTTGCTCTAGCTCTGCGGACGCGGTCTCATCCAGAAGTTATCCCAAGGCGTGTTGCCAGATAGTCCCAGTGCTCATGTGCAGCAGATTTCCAGTGTGCAGCTTCATACTAGATTCACGATTAAGAAGCAAGCCGTGGATCTCATTCTTTGGTCCTTAATTATCTCGTTTGCACATGTTGGTACACCCACACTGTACACAAAGCCTGCTCCATGTTCTGCTCTGCTTTACCCTCTGTTATACCTAGCGTCTGTTTGCAAGTGGTGTTGCATCTTTATTTTTGGTGTGGTTTTTTTAAACAAAGTTCTCCCTCCCTCTTTTCTTTAATATGTGGCTTTCAAGGTCAGTATTCTCATTTTTCCAAGAATAATCCCACCGGTGTTTTTGGTGGCAGAGAGCTACATGAAAAGGAAATACCTATTTGCACTATAATTTTTAATAGACCTTTCTGCTAAGTTTTTAAGCACCGATACCCAAATACCTCATTACCCATGTCCTGGCAATTTCAGTTACAAAAACAAGGCAACGCAGTTTGAGACACCATTTAAATATTGGGGGTTTTCTCGTCCACAATTTCAAAGCAGTAAGGAAACAGTTGTAAAAGTCCCAGTGAATTTGCTTGCTCCTTTTTATGCTTCTCCAGAGACCTTCTCAAGCACTTAGTCTCAAGCCAGATGTGCAGACCATGCCCAGGAGTGCAGAGAGGATTTCAGGCAGGCAGGATACTTGGCAATGACTCGGGTGTGCGAATTATAAAAACAGGAGTGTATTTCACTACTTTACCTAATAACAGAAAATCGGTGTATGGTATGGAGCGCTTGGCTACCCCGAGGAGCAGGTGTTCCCCTGCGTGGGCTCTGAGCAAGGCAACCTGGAGATGGCACAGATGAAAGAAACAATATTATGTTTGAAAAGCAGCGACCAGAACGGTGAGCTGTTGCTGTTTAGATTAAGCCAAATTTGGTGTTTGTTTAGATATGTCAGATCTACAGATAAAGTACTATTAAGAGCTAGAAATTATTAGTCTATCTTCACTTTTCAGAAGTGCTACATTCATGGCAAACTAAATAAAAAGTTGTTTTCAACTGAAAGAGCAAAGAAGGGCTTGAGTAACTTGAGTTCTTAGGAAATAAATGGCTTTTATATTCAACTACCAGGTACCTATCAAGGGCAAAACAGTCTTTTTTGACTGGGTCCTTGTGCAGACTGGAGTGACCAACTCTATTATATTTTGGGGGACTTTGGCTGCTCGACTTATCGATCCCTTGACCTTTATTATCCTTTCTCTCCTGCTAGTTTGTTGCTCTGCATAGGGTGATCTATATGTTAATGTCAGGTTCTCCCATTGAAAGGTACGGCTGGGAATCCCTATTGAAGGCAGTGGGTTTGCAGGGAAGAGGCATTTGCATTTTACCTGGTCGTCAAGTGGGAGCTCACAAAATGCCGGGATGTATTTTGCCCATTCAACCAGCACCAGAAGCTGCTGTTTCATGGATTCACACACATCGTTGATGGTTGCAACCTTCTTCATAGCAATGTCCATGCTGTGCACTGGACTCAGCGATGAATACTGAAAGAGAAACAACCCAGTTGCACTGAGACCACTTTTGTCATCCTCAATAGCAATGATTCATTGATAACATGGGGAGCCTTCACAGACATTAACCTCGTCAGGTTGTTGACAAGACATTTGCTGTTGTGGTTGCACACGTATTTGCTCAGCGGTGTATACTGTCCAATGTACAGCCTCCACGAGGTGGTGCTCGGTCCCAACAGACAACCCTCCCTCCTCTGCCTCCTTCCCCACTCTCCAGGCTGGCTCAGGACAAAATCTGGTTAATAGTCCCGTTCCTAGCAGTAGCCAGCAGCACTGGGTCTCAGCTTTCCATCAATCACTTAAGCCAGCCAAATGCATGAAATGCATCCAGCCTTCCTCCCCCAAGTCGCTGTCTGGGACACAAAACACCCATTTCGATCTCTAAAGAGCTACGTGGCAGGGAGAGGGTTAAAACATAATAATTTTTAAAAAGGAAGTGGACGCCTCACTGCATGTAATATGCAACATCTGGACCGTGTGTTTCAGTGGAGAAAGGATATTTGCATGAGAATTTAAAGGATGCGCAGGGTGAAATTCATTGTGGAACATGAAATAAGAAAGCAATCAGCGTTAGTTGAAGCCCAGCGATTTTATTAGCTTTATTTTTCTCCCCTAAAATTGTTGTCCTGGTAAGGAAGTTACAAGAAAAGATATAATTGACCATGATGGGAACATTATGTTCTGAGCAGGACAGAGTGTGCAGCAAGGAGAGATAAACTTCTGCGTCAAATGCAATGAGTTTTTAGGGGTGCAGCAACAATTTAGGCTGGGGGCAGAGGGGACCCGGAGTCTGCAACATCCCTCAGCCCTTGGAATTTCAGCTTTGCGTCTCACACACCAAAGGCTGCATCTGCTCCAAGAGGACATGTTATCTTGATAACGCACCAAGGATTTTTACTGTCTGCTTTTGGATAGCTCTAGTGCATTTTCTTCACTGTGGCTTTGTGTAAGAGCCATCTAAGGGCAGAAAAAGATCCAGCCCTAGTTGGTTTAGTGAGTCCATAACCCCATATGGAATAGCTGAAGGTTGTTCCTTCATCTCATTTGGAGGTTGATCCTCCAAATACTTGTTTGGAGGGCTGTCCCCGCATTTCATACCTGCTGCGCCATGGCCTCGGCCTGAGTGAGCACGCTGATGGAGAGAGAACCATTGTCCTCGTAGCTGCTCCTGCGAATGCTGATCCTGTCGCGCTCATTCTGCACGGCTGAAATGAGAGCGAGCAGTGGTTGTGTTAGCAAGAAACTTCCCACACAACCAATGGCTGCTGTTAACTGTGGTCCCCAAACAGCAGTGGATGGGGCTTTAGTGCCTGCAAGACCCTCCACCCTTGTTGGATGCTGGAATAAGATTAAACAGGCACTGGGGAGAGGAAAAGACCACTAGTGAGGGAGAAGAGCAAGCAGAGGAGCAACAGAGGGAGATAAGGCCATTTGGCAGTCAGAACAACCGCTGCGGGACGTTAGCTGGTCCTACTGGGTTTCATGCACCTCAGGGGGAGTTTGGGGATTTGGTGTCGAACCTTTTCACTTGGCAATGCACCCACACTGCTGGAGTCCTGGCCTCCAATACCCTTTTTGCCATGTCTGCACTGAGGACTCCTCTCCTGAGCTCCCGGTGCAGCAGGATGCTCTTGAGGTTGCAACTCGTCCTACAGCAGCACTGGAAAAAACATCCTCTGATCCCACCTCAAAGCAGCTTTGAAGTGTCCCCTGTCCCTGAGGCATCGCAGGTGGTGGTCCCCAGGGGACATCTGCACCACTCCCGGGGAGCAGGAAGAGTCACCTCATTAAGGAAGCTCCAAAGAAAGAAAGCTTAAATTTGCCGATCCCACCTTAAAACCCTTCCCTCAGCCTTGCCCATCACGCTGCTGATTTCGATGAGCCCGTAACCCCGATGGCGATGCCAGCACACAGCTGAGGGAACAAACCAAGCCGGGGTTTGCCGCCAGCTCTGCTGGCGCCCTGTGCAAATCACTGCTGCAAATCAGCTCAGAGTGTCCTGGACTGTTAATAACAGTGATACAGTGCTCCTTGGACACACTACAGCGACCACTGCAGAGTGAAGACCAGCCCTGGGCTTTTTGCAAAGAGAAAGGTACAGCCATGCCATGGCGAATTAGAAAAAAAATACTGATTTTTTTTGAGGTCTGTTCCACCCTTTAAACCATCCTTGTCCCTGAAGCACAAGCCACATCTAGCCCCATGCTCAGTCAACCCTCCATGTTGAACATAAGGGATTTACTGCATTTCGGCACCTTATTTGTGCGTCACAGGCTCCAAGAACTGACTCGCCTCCACTGCAGCCATCAAGTAAAACAGCAGCAGAGGAAAAAGCAGAATTTAGACTTAGAGCAACCTTGTTTTCGGTGTCAGTTTCTCCCCTGAGCCTTCTTGCCTCCGTCCAGCAGCAAACAAGCCCACATGGGGCTGGAGGAAGGAGCCGGAACGCAGACGCAGCGTTTTCCTGACAGTTCATACACCTTGGCTGTGTAAAACTCAGAAAGGCAATTGTCAGGTCCTTAAAGCAGAGGGAGCAGGAAGATTTAGCATGTGGTGATAATGCAGCACATCCTTCCTCCCTCATACAGCAATTCCAGGCTCCTTTTGGTTTTATTTAGGGGGAATGACTCAGACGTAGCTGTCAAAGCGCGACTCACTCTGTGCTTTAACCCCTTGGATGTGAAACAGTGTGGCTTTGTCTCAAAAGTGGCCACTGGAGAAGACTTCTCCAGCAACGATTTTTTGCAGAGTCAGCAAAATCATTTCGCCATCACTCTTTCGAGACTTTGCCTCACTGCTGGGCCTTGCTTTAGAGCAAGCATCGCTCTTTGCACGGGGCACATTTCTCTGAATTCATGCAAAGGAGGAGACGTGGGCACCATTTTGCACACAGGGTGGGAAGACGGGGGTTTTTTGTCAGCTCCAGTCCAACCACTGATCTGTTTTCCTTACCGGCCTCCGGTGAAAGGCCAAAAAAGTGAAAGGGCAGAAAACAAGCAACAGCAACAAAAATCAATATCTCCTGTTATCGGCAGGAATGTAGTATTTATTTTCCAGGATTTGGGGCTCAGCCTTGCTGTCAGCCGGGACACGCTCGCTGCTGAGCTGGATGTGCTTGAGGGGGTCTGCTGGGGTCCAGCCACCAAAGCCATTTTGCCCCTCAAAGCCAACCTCGCCTGAATGGCTGCAAGGGGCTGGATGGGTACAGTGATTTGTAAAAGATGTAGCACACATACATATTACTGGAGCCTTTTCAGGTTATGGATACTACGTAGAGGCAATTAGACATCAATTTAGAGAAAAAACCACTACAGCCCTTGAGATGCTCTGCTAACCTACCTTAGACAGCAGCGTACATTAACCCATGCATGGGGGGGGGGGGCGTGATGGAAAAGGCTGTTCAGCCAGGGATCCCCCCCAGTCTAAAGGTGAAGGTGGTTATAGGAACCATAATCTATGATCAATCTTCAGAATAGATTAACCCTTCACGGCTTTTTTTGGTACACCAGAAAGGGGAGCAGCAGCATCCAGCACTGAGTAGAAACAAGCCTGCCTGAATCCATGTCATCACCGATGTCCTTGGAAAGTCCCCACCCAACCTTCTGTGCCTGGTTTCATATCAGATGCTCCCCCACGTAGCTCTCTGGGGGTGATGGGGCTCTTTTCGCCCACTTAGAAGAAAAGGTACAAATTTTGCCTTTCCAACCAAGTTACACATCTTACTTTACATAAGTCCTACAAACCCGGGCAGACCTGGTCCTAGTCCCCGACGACAGACTCCTTTAAGAAGCCTCAGCCTGTTTTTCTCCCGGGTCCTTTTATGGCACATATTTCAGTGCTTCCCTCATGCTCTGATAAGCTCAATCTTCAAGTGTAAGTGGATGGTACAGGCTGACTTTCTCAAGGTGATTTGGGTGTTATCGCTGGAAGTACCCAAGATGTGATGGAATTAGATACAAAAGGGAGTTAATGTTTTACCTGCCACAAAAATTACTGTGTGGTAATTATATTGCTATATTTATTGTGCTTGTAAAAGGGAAGGGATAGGTCACTCGTGGTGAGGCATCGGGAGTGCCCGAGGGGTGTGCTGGCGCTGAGGGTGCTCGGGCTCGGACATGATCTTGGCTTTGCAGTCAATAAAACTCAGCAAACTTGCAGGAAGGACTAAAATCCCAGTGCTGGATCCCACTGTCTTCCAGGGACTACTGTTTCCAGTATATGCCTGGCAAAAGCTTTCCTTGCCCACTTTTTTTCTTTAATCCTGTCCTCTGCACAGCACTCCAGTTCCCAAAGCCAATAAACACCGGGAAGGGCCACTGCAGCCCTGCATGAGGGGTCAGCGGGAGCGAGCCCCCACGATGCTGCCGGCCAGGGACAGCGTGGACCCGAGCCGGGCTTTCCCCCAGGGAAAGGGGAGAGAGGGCGAGATGGTGCCTGTGTCTCCCTCCAGGGAATTGTCCATGGCTACGACATGTCCTGATTGTGGGAAGCGGACGGAAAAACAAACACATTCTCCATCTGACGTAGAGGAGCCATCGGAGGGGTTTCGTTATTCAGAGCAAGCCTGGCCCTTTTGCCATGAGCACATCAAGGATGCCGGCGGCCGGGCAGGCTGCAGAGCACGCGTGGCGGGTCTTGAGCAAACAGCGGTGTGTTTGTGGGATTGCAACAAACCCATGTTTCCAAACATTTTGTCCTTGCTGCCTTGCCACATAGGTACAGAGCCTGTGATGAGGAACCTCCGGGGACTCCAATAAATACGGGCACAGGCATTGATTGGAAGGGGACAGCAGCAAACCAGTAACTTTCCATGGTCACTGCAGAGGTTATAAACCTGCCTACATGGGAGTTACTGTTTCCATTATTATTCCACTCCAACCATCCTCATTTAACGCCAATGGAGTTGGAAATGTATTAATAAATGACATAAAGAGAGATCAGGAGGAGGGAGGTGCGAGTGCCCCAGCACAGTGCCGGCATTCACCAGCGCTCACAGTGCTTCTGTCTCCACCAATAGATTTACCCCTTCTCCTGCCTGATTAATTTATATGCACAAATAATTCTTTTTCCCCAAGCTAGCTCTGATTTTGTAGGTGTGGTATATTTTATTTGCAAATAAATCCCAGTGGTACGTGCACATTTAGTCATTTCACGGGCTTCTGGCCTGATTTATGACTATCACAAAGTGGGGAAGATCCTTTAACTTTTCCATCCATCTTTACAATAAACTGCAGTCTCAGCCTTCTAAAAGCTGGCAGAAGAGATGTGCAAACAAAAGGTACGAAACAAGATAGAGGTCCTGTGAAACAGCAAAAAACCTGTCCTATAAACCTGTCCAATTTAACAAAAATAAATAAAAAATAGCCTCAAATCCTCCCACTGTGCTGTGCCCGTAAGTGATACAATAACTCTTTTTATTTCTGTGTAAAACTAAAGGACTTCATGCACATTCATAAATTACTTTAAAGAGGATGAGAGGTTAAATATTAACCCCTCTTTTTTTCCCCAGCAAACTGAATCCTGACAGTGCGGTGCTGGCATTTCAAAAGGCTTCCAAGTTTTCAGACGCTCAACTTCATGTGAGTAGATGACCTGGCTCACTTCAAAAATCACACCCTGCTAATTTATTCAAGGTTAAACATGATCTCAGTAAGATGCTAAAAATAGTATCCTGCTGTTTTCTTTGGATGTTTAAGTACCTGGTGCACTCCTCATTCATTGATGCTGTAGTGACCAAAAACCTGTCCGGTAGCATTGTGCGAAACAATAGAAATCGAACCTTCTCCTGTGCAGAGAGAGAAAATCGGAGAGAACAGCCAGAAAATCCCCAAAACACCGAGACCACCCTGTGGTACAGTCCCAGCCTTAACCACAAAAGAAGAATAAAGGAGAGAATTTCCTGTAAAAATCTTAAAACCTGATCACAGTGACATTTCAGGAGACAAGAAGGGGTTTGATTCAAGCTCATCCCAACTTTAATGATTGTTTACTTGTAGTTATTAAAGTGAATTATTGATACCAAAAACGTAACTGGGATAGGAGTGTTTCTGAATGAGCTAATTTCTAGGAAATCTGGGGACTGGACTTTCCACAAGACTCAAGTTTTGGCCCTTTCTTGCTCTTGCTGGCGCCGATGCAACCTGGATCCCATCTCAACGCACAAGCTTGGAGGTGTAGGGCTCATGTGCGGGACAGTCCTGGTCCTTTCCAAAAGCAGGATCAAATTCCCAGCATACAAACAAGACAATCTAAAGGACCTTACTTATGTTTTTCTCAACAGCCTCTTCCCAGCTGCCCCAAACCCATAGTGAACCTATAGCCCGACTGCACTGTGCTCCCAGGACCAGCCCGTGCTGAGGCCCTCAGCCCTGCACCTACACTGCTGCCCCTGTAGACAGCCAGTTTAAAGCTAGCTCAGGTATTTGCATCATATGGCTTTTTTTAGGCAGAAATTTCCCTTCTACCAGGCCAGATAATATAGCCCCTCTGAATATCTTATGCACTAGGGTTGTTTCCAACAGGGGAAAAAAGAGAGAAAGAAAGATCCAAATGTGTCACATCGTGTCTTACAACACAGGAAGATTGGAAAAAAAACCACTCTGGATCCAAAATCCCAGGTTATCAGTTAGTTTTGCTGCGGAACAGCAAGTTTTCTGGTACTGCACACACACCCATCGAGCAGTGGGTCAGTGGGGCGCCAGCAGTGGGGAGCGTGCGAGGATGCCGCAATCCTGCTAACCCCACCCCAGGAGTATTGTCACAGACAGGCTGGGAAAAGGATCTTTTCCAGCTTCTTCCCCTCTACTGTGAATAAACAACGCTATTACCACACCCTGGAAAGTCTGACTGCTATTATATCGGCTGGCTGAAATGTGGTGTGCCAGAGAAAGAGAGTGTCAAGCTCTTGCATGCCAGTACTGGGACAATGGGACACATTGAGTGTGGATGTCCCAGCTGTGGTCTCCCAACATGAATCAGTGCATGCCATCAAAAAATTATGCACAAACATTTGGATCATCCTCGTACTGCTCTATCCCAGGACATGGGTTCTCTTTTTCCCTAATGCTTCACAATACTGTTTAATATTAATCTAGAACCACCCTAAAGCAAATAATTGTGTTCCTTTTGTGCACACAATTGTGCAAGAAAATTTCTTTCACAGTCCTGCACACATGCTTTGGATATAGCTCTGGTCCGCTAAGCTAAGTCCTGCAAAGCAGTTGCTCAAGGTGCTTTGAAATCTTCCTTAGAAACACATGAGCAGTTTGTGAGCACAGAACCTGACTGTGCACTCATAAAAAAAGTTTCAAAGAATGTGACTATGTGGAACTTGAAATGAGTCATCTTCCATTGGGCTGCAATCAATAATGAAGGCATGAGCCAAGTCTTTACAACTTTTACCATAAAACCAATAAAAATCATGCTTCAGCTCAAAGAATGGAGCTGATAACCAGATTTCAGCCTTTCCAAGCTGTGGAGCTTGCTGCATCGGCAATTGGCTCCATCCCCATCTAGAACTGACCAGATATGCTTCAGTTTGGTCTTTATTACTTTGAGGGCTATTTTTTTTCCATCTGCTGTATTTACTCCATTTCTCCTAAATTAAACCAGCAGGGATTTTTGCTACATCCATGACCTATGGCAAATTGCAAGACACCCTTGTTCTCCAGGAAAACATATGGCCAGAAGGTTGGAAAGATTTTTACATCACCAGTGATATCTTATGAATTACCAGAAATCAGTGACAAATTTCCCCTTGGTTTCAATGGGACCATGATTTCACCCATTGGGTAAGGTGTGTTTAACTCAGTGGCATGGAAAGAAGCTGTCAATTTCCTTTCTAGCTCCCTCACTCTTTCGCTGTCGGTGGGTTGGAAAACAGCACAAATGAGGGGTGAAGAGTGCTGAAACCATCACCCAACTACCTGCACATCAGGGGGATGTACCGTGTGTTGTGGGTTGGGCCCCCACTTTGCCAAGCACTCAGCGTACAAAGACAGTCTCTGCCCAGAAAGCTTGGAGTAAGTAAAATAGTATCATCCATGCTCTCCCGCTATGCAAACACTGAATGATCAGAGATCAGAAATGTTATGATAGGTCCCAAACTTTCCCAGGAAAGCTGGCTGGAGGGAATTAAGGCACAGGTTAACAGAAATGTTTTTTCTCTTCCTTAGCATTAGGCACTGTAACACCTTTGGTGCGTTGGAAGGGCACTTCCCAATGGTCACTGGTACCCAAACGCCCTACAGTGCTCCACCTCCCTCTTAATACAGCCAATGTGAAGTGCAACAGAAGGCATCAGCCAATATTGGATTGGCCCTTCAGTACTAGTGCTAATTGTGGCTCTATAGTCGTGCTATACCCACCATGAGGACAGCACTACCGAAGGGTTTGACCCTGACTCAGGTCCCAACTCAGGGGACACAGGAGCCATCTGCCTCTGGGAGTGCTGCCTGCGTGCCCTGTGCCATGGAGGAGCCTCTCTCGCACCATAAGGCATCACGTTCAGGCTGTACTTTGCCCTAAGGGTCGCACCAAGCTACGTGAGCATCAGGCAAGTCAACCGCCAAATGCTACTCTGCAGTAGTCAGTTGTTGGCATTTATGAGAATGAGGATGGCAGGTCCTCGCTGAGATTGTCACAGCTGGGATGAGGAGTCACACTAGCAGGTACATAGCAAGGGAATTTCTGTTGTGAAACAATTAGAGGTTAAATAAACCCTGAAGAAGCCCATCTCTTTCCCAGTATAAAAATGTCTTTTTAGACCAGCCTCCCAGGATGGGTGAGTACTGTCACAAGGCTCTAATTGAAATTCCCATCGACAACAAGAAATCTCTCACTGCGACACACGAGCATCATTGCCCTGGGCCAGGGCTGCTGCTGCTCTCCATCATGCTCTGCAGTGGGAGCAGGGCCAGAACCAGCAGCAGGCAGTTTTGAAATGTCTCTTTGCACCTACCTTCTTTCTTCATGCCAGCTCTGAAGCACTTCTTCAGCCTGCAGTACCTGCACTGGTTCCTCTTGTCTTTGTCTATCACACACTGTCGGCTGAACCTGGGAGGAGATGGGAAAGAAAACATGGAGCAACCGGCCTGGCATCCACACCCCACTCACCTCGAGCAGCCCCAAATACAGTCCCAGACCTCACTGAGCCACGCACTGCCTGAACCCAGAGAAGAGCCAAAGGTTTGCAAGAAATGGATTGAATCAACGTTGGCTTGGCCCAGTTCCTCATCTTCCCCACTGCCGTTCCTGCCAGCTGGGAGCGCAGCGATTCCAGACCACCCACCCTGCGAGGACTGTGATGGTTTTGGCTGTGAAAGCATGACTGTGACTCAAGTTGTGCTGGTGTCTGGCAGTGTAGGAACTCCATCTCCCGCTTTCAGACAGTTATTGGGTGTTCGGCGTCGGGACTCATTCGATCCCGTTTGTTAACACTGTCCTGCTTTGCGCAGAATAATTACACTACGGACCAGAAGCTCTTTTGTGTCTTCAGCCTAGTTTTGAGGCACGTGGCCTCCTAATTCCTATTCATTTCAATGGGGGATTTAGGAACCTATATGCTGTTCAAGGGGTGGCCCACGCAGACTTGGCAGCTCTTGCCGTAGTGGGTGAAGCGATGGAAGAGGAATCTGCCACGCAGAGAGGAGTCAGCGTGCGTTGCTCCGGGAGCATCATCAGGTTGTAAAAGCTGAGGCACTTTCCCAGACTGGTAAAAAGCCAAAGGTACAAAGGCCTGAAGACTTTCTAAGGAATTCACGTCTGCGATAAACAACAGAGCTCCGAGCTGGGCTAAACACAGCGTGGCTCACCAAATAAGGATTTGCAGACAAGCAAGCATTTGCCGTTTGCTTGGCTTCGATGCTGTGGATCTTCCCTGAGCTGCCAAATATCACAGAGATTTCATGGATTCCTGGGGAGGGGCAACAACTCCTCTCCCAGGAGACTGATAGCTGAAATCTCAAAGAAATCAGTAGTAGCTGTTGCCTTCTCCTGCAGGCATCCCATGGTTCCTGGGATGGGCACCGTGCGGGTGGACACTGCTGTCACCCTGAGTGTCTTTCATGGCTGGTGTGTCCTGGAGTGATAAGGACCCCAGGAGTGTTTTGAACAAACAGGGTGACTCACATTGCAAAAATTTGGAACGCCCTTAAAGGAGGGAGAGCTCTGGAACAGAAAGAAAACTTCCAGGTTTTAGAGATGAAGGGCTTGAGTGTATTCGGGTTTTTTTTCCCTTCCTCCTGTGCTAAAATAAACACCATTTTTCTAAGGTCAACCAAGATAGCTGCTGTATAATTTATAGCCTCCTCCTGGTAAAAAAATTCTCTCAAATATATACGTGTGTGCCAAAGTGGACGTGAATCATCGCTGGTCTACACTAGGTTCTCAAAATGATTGTAAAATCATCAGTGATATGTCACCGTACATAGTTTAATGTATTTCAAAACAAAAATGGAGAAGCTGTGGGGGAGGTGGAGGCTTTGGAGGTGACAAGTTCTTGGATGCTTGTTGCTTTTTACCAGGAAAATCAAGAAAGACTGCATTTGAGATGAAATCTCTGGTCCTTTGCCACCTTGGCTTTCCCTTGCAGGGTTGTGACAAGGTCGTGGCGTCGCTCCACACCCAGAATCTGTCCTTACACATTATACACATCAGTCAAACCTCAGCTCTATAAGGTTCCCTTGATTTACACTGTGGGGAAAGCAGTGACTGTGACCTCATGAAATAGGTTGCTCGATGTCACAAAAGGTGTCAGGGTCTGAGATGAGATAGGACTTAGCTTACTCCTTAGCTTCCTGTCTTCCAGCCAGAAACTAAACTGCAGTATTACTGTTAGCCTTCACAGCCTGGCAATTTGGCATGTGGGATAGGGGCCCCGTCGTACAACCTGTTCTCCGCCCCAAATTGTTTACAGCATCAATAAATTGTATTTATTTATTGCAGAAGGGGCAGGTACCTGCAGGAATAGACATGGTTCTTGCGGACGCTCCTCCTGAAGAAGCCTTTGCAGCCGTCGCAGCTGGATGCCCCATAGTGTTTGCCGGTTGCCCGGTCCCCGCAGATGGAGCAGAGGGAGCTGATGCCATTGGTGAGCAGGTTGGTGTTTGCCGATTCAGCTGCGATGGCCTCTGCAGGCAGAGAACAGGGACCATTAGACCCCTCTGTGATGGAAACCAGAATCAGCAGACAGGAAGTTGCTTTTTTTAAGCAAAGCATGCACTGACCCAGCCCCACACACACGTGTGCACACGCAGTATGCGTTGCTAGTAAGGCCTCCAGATTGATGGTCATGCTCTTCTCAACCTCAACTGAGAGTAACTCAGTTGCTTTGCTTATGATATTGGTGTTTTCCTTTGCTTCAGTGAACAGAGAGATTTCAAGCTGCATAACCCAACATGCTCATGAGAATTTAACGATTACCACTACTTTTCTTGACAGATGCAGAGAAACCTTACCTGGATGTGAGATATATGCTTTTGAGGGATGGGGAGCCACCTCTCCAGTTAGACACCTGGAGAACATGGTTCAAAGCTGGTGCCCACAGAAGACAGTGGAAAGAACATCATTAACTTGAATAAGTAGAAAGCAGAGGAGAGGCAGCAGCGGCAGGAAGGATGAACTACTTCATGTACATGATAGGGGTGTTGGAGACAAAAGGCTGCTCTTGAGAGCTCCTCTGCAGCTGGAAGACAGAGACAGCAGCTCCCACAGGGGTCACTTTAGTTCTCCTAAGTCTGGTTCCTGCTCTGAATTGCCCTCTGAAGAGGCTCATTGCTTTCCACTGGAAAGCAATAGGGGGATGCAGGAAGATCAACCTTCTAAATTAGGGACCTAAAATTAGGTCATATGAATGCCCTCTGTCATGTCCTCTGTTTGCACCCGCTCATTTGGGGCAGGAATAGCTCTGCCCCTGCCTGGCCTGTGTATACACTGCTGAAAACTCCCCTTTAAACTTCTCCCTTGGCCTTAACCACCAGACTCACTGCCCTCCTAATCCTCCTAATTTGAGGCACAGCTTGGGGAAGAAAAAAAAAGGAGGGGAAAAAAAAAAAAAAAGATGACACTTGAGAAGACGCAGATGACAGTGTTTACATCTCGCCGAGAGGAGGAATGTTTGTGGAGTCTGTCCTGACCTGGGCACTCACTGCAGGACGTTTTTATGAATTTATCGCACCTCTGGGAGCATGGTCTTTGCTCCAGGGCAACCGATCTCGTGCTACAGTGACCTCAGCAAAGTCTCTGGGACAAGATGCATCCTGCCTCGCAGAAGAGACGGGCAGTGACGAGAAAAACTCGGCTGCTGTTGTATGGAGCAATGACAAATCTTAGAGAAAACTACTCAAAGGGGAGGGATTGGCATCTGATCTGGACAGTCTAGAGAAAGTTTTCTAATGCATAATGCATAAAAATAGCTTTGGGTAATCCACACACAACAGGCATATATACAGAGAGAGAGAGAGAAGGCTATTTTTGTATATGAATACACATCAAAAATTTGTAGTGAAAATATTTGCTCTGCAATGAAAATTGTAATCAAAAGCCAAAAAAAAAAGCCAATAAAGCTTCAGTTTTTCAAAAACTGGAAAGTTTTTTAGCTAAGGCTAAGACTAAGACATTTTTAGCGAAGACTTCACAAATGCAAAGGTCAGACTTCCTTTCACCCCCTCAAAAAATCATTTTGAACTATATTTCACCTTCTAACGTATGGATGAATAAATAAGTAGGTTGTAGCAATATGGGAGCAACATGACAAGAAAGAATGACAGCATCAAAATCATCTTTAGGTCACAATGACAGGAACTGGGATTTACCTGTTCCCAAAATCCATGTTAGATGCTCCCAGCTCTGACATTTGTCAGTAAGTGGCACTTGGGTCCTTTGGGAACATTGTCTGCATCAGAGGTGCTTAATGGTAATTTACATTGATTTTTAGGGGGGTTTACGTTGATTCTTTGTTTTACTTTGCTTGATAACTCAGTATTAAATAAGCTGAGAATAGAATATTCCTTTGAGGGTAACTGTCCTGCTAAACATTCGTGCATCTATTGCTCCATCTATTTTTTTGAAGGAACATATGACCATAAACAAATGCGCCGAGTGTGCTGGATTCCATTTAAAAAATTGCACAACAAAAAGATAACACGGCGAATTTTCTCTTTGCTCCACTCATGCTTTCTCTACTGACTTCAGAGGAATCAAGCTGAGGTCATACAGTTTGGGTCTCCAACGGTCCCTTCATCCTTCAGCTGGGTCCAAATTGCAAAATGTTCCTGATGCTGGAAAGCATTTACTTACCAGAGTCAACTTTTTTCCCTTATGTGAGTAGGACATGTGAGGAGCTCCTTGCTGATATAAGGAAGAAATTAATAATCTGGCCTTAGACCAAGTATTACTGGAGGAAGGACCATCAGCACGGAACATGTGAGGGCCCATGGAAGTTAGCAAACCAAATTTTGCTCTCACTTGTACCCATGAAAAAGCAGACAAGCCCATGGGCTACAGCTGAGTTGGGTGGCTCTATGTTAGGGCAGATACACAGTTAAAAGTTCAGGCCCTGTTAGGCAGCCCCGTGTCCTTTTCAGCTTGGTTGAACGTGAAGAGAAATTTTAAAAAAATAAAGAAAAGGAAAGCCCTAAGCCAGTATGATATGTTAATTATGATGATAAATTTTAATCACAAAATCCTGTCACCAACTAATGATGAGTTTCAAATGAGAATTAGCTCAGAGAAGAGCAAAGGCACAACCGATATTGTGTGCATCAGAAGACTGTTTCGATGTGGCTTTCAAACCTATCCAGTATTTGGGGAATTTCTAGGTTTTCCCTGGACTGATCACTGCTAGGAAAGGGAGAGGAAAGCCAGGATCCCTGCCAGCACAGTCTCCTGCCTGTGAAATCAGCTGAAAACTGTAGACCGTTTACTTCAGCCCTGCCTGACACAAGGTGATAACCTGCTCAGAGCTTCCTTTAACGTTGTGCCTCTCTAGAGGGATTGCTACCTGAAGCTCAGCACCGCACTGAGATGGGCTCAAGGGCTGCTAGGATGGATCAGGTCAGAGACCAGCTGGCTCACAACAACTGAAACAAGCTCACAACTGTCTTCACCACCCTGGAGAGAGATGCTCAGAGATGTGTATTGGTTATAGATGCTCATCAGTGTGGTATAACAGAACAGTTCCTAAGCTGTGCCACAGGGCCTCTGAAATTTCTCCTGGAGAGATGCAACTGATGATGCTCTCCAAGAAGAGACCATAACTCATCTTGACCTTGCGTGGGTGCTGGGCTGAGCTGAAGACCTGTGGTTGTGGCCAGACTCCTCACTGGGACTCTCCCGGACATTCACTGTCAGAAAAATCTGTTTTCAGCCATCTTTTGTGAGTTATATAGAAGCAGTGTGCAGATTGGGAACTACAGCCTACCTAATGCTGATGAGAGTATCCCAGTGGCTTCACCAGCTTTGAGGTCAACCAAGCTCGCAACCAAAATGCATACAAATTTTTCTTACCTACTGCCTCTGTATGTAAGTTATTACCTAACCAGGGCTGAAATGAAGATGCCAAGTTTTACAGTGATAAGAAATGACAGTGAGGATGGTCTCAGTGAGGATACTGCTGGGGAATGGTATCTGGCTTCCACTTGGAGCTGGAGCTCTGCACGATACCTGACCACTGCAGACCTCTTTCCTGCTTTTCCTTTCAGTCATGTTACTGGCTACATCTCTTCTAGATGCACATTGCATAAGAGAATTACCTTGCAGTACTTTCCGGAATGGCTTTTGCTTTTATCTACCCAGAAATCCAAGCCAGTCTTGCTGCACATGATTTGCAGCTAACAAATCCCTAAGTTACACTTGCTGGGCTAGAATGTAAAGAGATCATAAATGCGGGTTTAGGGCATGCACACGCAGTCAAACTTGGTGGCCAAAGCCAGCATTGCGAAACCTGTGCATACAAGCGTAGGGCTGGACGGGGGCTAGCATTGATGCCCTGGCCATGTGCAGGTCAGCCACTTTCTACATCAGCTTTTAGCAAATAGAGGGGGAGTTTTTGAGATATTAAACATAGCTTTGGTTTAGTGTTCCCAAATCCTACAGTAACAATGACGAAGAGGCCAGCCAGAAAGGCCAGAGCTCCTTGCAAGCACGCGTGCAGCTTGAGAGATGGTCAGGAACTGTGAAAATATCTTTGATGGCTTTTTCATGGTCTGAACTGGGTCAAACTGCAGCAGGGCTGGGAACGGTGTTTCGCCAGCCTTGTGCCAAAGTCCCAAGGATCAGCGTGGTGTTTGAGCGCTGAGATGGGAAAACGAACACCACCGTAGGAGAAAGTGTTCGCTGACACTCGACTAAAGAATTAGTGAAATATTTCAAGAATGCTTCATATTTTAAGCAAAATGACAACTCTGACAAGACCATGAGGAAATGGGTATTAACAGCACATAAAAACCAAGTGAGAATATAGCTTGTAATGCCAGCCAAGGTAAAGGAAACAAGTTTGTACAGAATGGGAAAATTTCTGCAGTTACAACACATATTTTATGAAGGAAAGACAGGATTAGCATTGATTGTTGTTCATTTCCTTTTGCCATTCTTTCTATTTAAAACAGACAATTTTTTATACTCCTCCTCAACTCCCATAATGGATCCTATTTTTTATTTTGAATTAGTCTCAAAATATTTGGCAAATTATGGGCTACTTAAAGGTGGAAAATCCAAAATATATATCTAGGCAAATCTCAAAATGATAGCAGCTTCCTGAAGCAGAAAGCTTAGTACCCGAACTGCTCCACATCATTAATCAACCCAAAATGTTGATGAAATAAAATTCTGAAGGAAGAAACAGTTGGTTTTAAGAAAGTATGACCTTATTTGAAAATATTCTAATTTTCACTTTTAAAATTGTTCAGAATGTAAGAAACAGTCCTGAGTCCATTAAAACAAATATTGCACCCCTTCCTGTTCCTGTTTATATAGAGGGCAAAACTGTCATTAGATTTAGTAGGGGAAATAATACAGAATAATCTTGCACAGTGGGAAAGATATGGTTTAAAATAATGCAGTACATTTAAAAAAAATACCTAAAATGAGATTATTTATTGATTCTAACAACTTTGAAAATATTTCTGAAACTACAGAGTATCTGTGTGAACTGTTATTTTGGCTTACCTATGGGAGCTGAACTCAGCTGGTTAGCAATATATTTCCATGCATGGATATTTCAGGTCTTTTTTGAAGTTATTTTTACAAACTGTAGAAGAGGACACTTACCCAAGACAAACAAGCTAATTTCAAAACAGCTAGTTCCTGAGAGAACCGGTTACTCATTAACAGCTAGACAAATAACACAATACCGATCTAGATAAACTTCAGAAAAAACTCAACCTGTCAGTTCCACCGCATGAAACAACAGAGAGCCCCAAACAGGTTTTGGTAGTTAATTGCAAAATTATATTGAATTTTGAGGAAATTTGTACCACTCTAAAAAGTTAGAAGTATCTTGTTGTTCAGCAGCAAGTGACAGAGAGAAACATCTGTGTTAAATAACATTTCTGGAGTAGGATGGCAGATGGAAACCTTTCCGCAAGAATAAGAAATAAGATCCAGTGTATCTGGAGCTGGCAAAAAAAAATATTGACAATCTTTTATTTAGGGACAGACAGAGCCCTTCCTGAAGTCAACTTTAAATTCACATTTCTTTGGGCCTTTTAACTCTACTTGTCTCCTGACATCCCCCCATGTCCCACAATAATAAGTCTAATCATTTTATATTGTGGGCAATAGTCCTACTGAAACTCTGATTTCTTTTTATGAGACAGCTAATGAGCAAACATGAAACCCTGAAAATCCCATCTCAATTTCACTAAGCTTCTTAACAAATTAAATGAAATGCTGCCAAAACTCTCCAAAGGCATTGCTAACGTTGGAATCTCATTCGGTTATGTGATTGGTTTCATGCTATATGACTAAAATGTCCTTTATTTTTCACATAGTGAACAGTTAATGTCACAGAATAGTGTTCGCTTTATGTCAGAGTATTTTTGACTACTCAAAACCTAAATACCACGCAATACACTTTATTCCTACAGGCAAAGCGGAAGTCTTTGCATATAAACGCTCACGCCTCGCAGCCAAGTTCTTTGTGTCCTGTAAAGGCTTTTAGACCATCTTGGTAGCCAGAAAAAAATATAAGGCAAGTAACAATTTGGATATTGCTTCTCAATCTAAGTTCCTAGGAACAAGTTAAATTCGACACATGTTGTATTGTCTGAGTAATAGACAAATGCCATTTGAGACAGCATTTTTTCCAAGGATTAAATATGAACCTAAGAAGTCATATACGGGAAGGAAACACACATTTTAAGGAAGAAATATTGGTAATAACTCCTCTCATAAGTCATACCGGGGGACAAACCTATGGCGTGCCATGAGGAGCTCTACCAAGATTTGCAATACATTGTGGGCTCTTCAGGACACAATGCTCAGCTGCCAGGGAAAAGAACAACTCAAAGTAGGACCGGCAAGCGAAGGGGTCCCATTTCAGCCCAAACATAAGTGCAGATGCAACAGAAGTTGACAGGTCAGCTGCTTAAATATTACCCCTTCCACCCTTTGCCCCACACCTCCTACCTGCCTTTCCTAGGCGTTCAGCTTTATAACAAAGGTAGTGGAGGTTATTCAAGAGGATGCAAACAGAAATCTCACCAGTGTTATTGGGGAGCACACGAAGGTTGTCAAATTCCAGCATGGTATAAGAGGAGTCCAAGGAGTCGACGTAATCTGGCATATCCATGTCCATGATGGACTGACAAAGCTTCATTATTACTTGTCAACAGCAAGGGAAGCGGCAAAAAAGAGCCCTGCTGTCAATCACGGCCAAGGTTTCCTCCGGGAAGAGAGACACCCCAGCCCTTGTGATGACAAATCATTACCCAGCTCTGCCCGCAGTCCCCTCCCCGTACCAGGAGAGAAGGGACGAAGCCGTTCCCTCTTGCGCATGCAGTCCCCTCCCTTCCCGGGGTGCATCTGTGCTCTCTCAGGCCTGATAATATGATGTAGATAAGGCCTAGACTCAAACGACTTGAATTGCATCTTCGGGTCAATACAGCCCGTTTTATGGCTGTTCCTGCGCAAACATTTTGAAAAGGGCTGCGGAGAGACATTCACGCACACGAGCCGCTCTTCCAGGGCAAAGCAGTGGTCACGTCAAATAACACCCATGCCAACGTCACCTTGCTTGGCTGCCAGCCCTTGGGAAAAGATCAGACGATGTCACTTGAAGCTGGTGAAGACAACAAGTCAGTGTCACCACTGGCTGAAGACCATCAAGATAGGTCAACATTGGGAACCTGAGGCATTGCCATGAGACACCAACAGTGCTGCACACCGGATCACACCTTGAGTTACTACTGGAAGAGAAAAGTGAGGCTTCATTACAACCATCCGCATGGTTTCACCCTGCCCCATAGGCAGAGGGAAGGTGACTTTTCCCACCCACCCCCCACTCTCCCTGTCACCTGCATCTTCTCCCGCCTGACTCCTGGCAGCCCCAGTCTCCCAGAGCTCCCATTGAGAAAGAGCTTGGTTGTGGTTGTGAGTTGTTAGGGCACAAGGTTTCAAGCAATGGCAAATGATGAAAATGGAAAAGGCTGGAAGGAACCGGGCAGACTTCCTTGCAGATGTGTGGTGTTGCATTTCATGCTGGCCTATGCCTGGCGTTTCTGGGAAAGGGCAGTATTATGGAAGTACAATTCCAGTTTTTCCCCACAGGACTGTGGTTTTATTTTTAATTTACTGAATTTTGCACAGTTCTTCCCCTGTTAAGACTCATGACCTATACTGCAAAAGACTGGAAATAAAACACAGCCATGCAAAGCAATGTAGCTTGAAGTGCTAGGTTTATTCCCGGTTTCATCTTCCAGGTGCCTTCCCCAACATTACGGTTCCCTCTCCAGTGACGCTGTTTTGTGTCAGAGGGCCTTTTCTTTCCATGAGCTGTACTGTGAGATCCAGTTCAACATCCTGTTGAATCTGGAGGAAGAGAGTCTTGAGAAATAGGAAGACGTGTTGCCAGAAAAGAAACCTTGGCCAAGAGGAGGATTGCCAGACTGCCTGAACTCTCACTGAACCGAGGAGCACAGCAGCCCCACGTATCCTAGCAAACTCCAAATAGCAAGAAATACGCCAAAACTGAGTTTTGAAATGTCTTAGATATACTCATTTTGATTTCATCCCCATTTTACTTTTTTTTTTTTTTTTAATGTATTTTCCCATATCCTGGGGACTTACAATGGACATTGCAATGGGTTAACTCTAGATAGGCTTTTCCCCTATAAAGACTGGGTGCAGGAACACTTAGCTTTATTTTCTTATCATTTCTGGGGCATAAAATAATTTCATGTGCCATAGATTTTTTTTTTTTTTCCTTCTTTCCTTTTTTAAGAACATGTTGTAACTAGTGGTGCACAAATGACTCCTTGGTTAGATAAGACATTATGTTTTTATCCTTGGACTATGTCCCCAGGCTTTCAGTAATGCCAGCATCAGCTAACTTAGCATCTGATTAAGTTGTTCTTGCCTCTTACTCAATGTCAGTCTTGATTATGCCTATTAATCTGGCACATTTTTTTGAACTGAACTATGGGCACAATCCTGCCTGATTCTCAGCACTCTGCTACTATCGCAGCCAAGAGTTCTCAAGTTTCTACAATTCCAGGGGGGTTTTGTATGGGTTTCTCACTGTTAAAATAGCCATATTGGTATTCACCGTGCTTTTGGGCAATTGTGGCCCAGTGAGAAGACATTTGGGCACCTGCCTTGATATCAACAGGCGTTGGCTTTAGGGATCCCTCAATGTTCTTGATTTCTCAGTCTGAAGTGAGGGTTAAGGCTTATTTCCAAAAGAAAGCTGGGCGGTGAGGATGTGCTTGGACATTTTTTTCATCCTGGGAATGAGAAAAGGTTATAGTGCAAATTTCATAGTTCAGGGCCAGATTTTAACATCATATCCATATTGATAATCAGGACCGACTTGTTATGGAAGGTGGTGTTGGAGTCACACTACATGGCATTTCTATTTCAAACAGATGTCAGTGTCCTGTTCCAAACCACTCCAGCACAAAAGCAGCACTGAAGAGTACCAAAACTTTGCTGAGGGCTGAACAGTTTCTTCTTTTTCCTTTTCCTGCTTTCTTACATCGTTTTCTGAGTCACAGCTGCAATTTGACTGTGATCTATTCAAGGCGGGGACTAAGTTTTATTAACATCAGGAGAAATGTAGCTCACTTTGAGGTGCCCTCACATGTACTCAGCACTGTTCATTATTGCAATGAAGCGGACACCTGTCCCAGCCGAGAACCAGAAAATCTCTCCCTGGTTTTTTCATTGCCTTACAATGATTTAACCTAACAGAGTGGACCAGTTGGGGAGCCAGGGAGAGATCTCTCTCCAGTTGACCTCAAGCAACCGTTTGACATACAAACCTGCTCTTGAAACGCTACCTTTGATGTGGGAAATAGGTTGGTGGCAGGTGGGAGAGGGCTGGTGTTTGGCTCTCAGTGCTTTGGCATCACCCTGAAGGCCAGCAAGCCTGCAGTCCCTTTGCTCTTCTCGCCAGCATCTCCCAGGGTGTCCGCAGGAGATGCATCAGCCTCAGTCGGTCTCCGGTGGAAACACGTGACGAGCACACAAGAGGCACTTTGGGGACAGGAGAAATCTCAAATCCTTCACAGAGCGAGGCAACAGTGAGGAAAGATTTGAAGCTAGAGATTTGTGGGGTTGTTCAACAGCTCTCCACTGAGACGCTGTTCCCAGGACTTGAGCTCCCCATGGGACACAGACACGGCAGCTCTCAAGGAGCTACTTCAGCTATACCTGCGTGTGTCTGTGGGCTGTGTGCAGGCGCTCTCGCCCTCCCTGCAACGTACCAGTGCTGAGAAGAGCCAACCAGGTCAAACAAGGGCTACTACATTGAATGCACGAGGCTCTGGGAGAAACTCCTAGCTTCTCGGGTGAGAGGAGACCTGGTGGGACCCAAGCCAGGCTCTGACCTTTCTCCACCACCCGTTTCTAATCTTCTCTCAGTGCAGAGAAAAGATGGGGCTGCTCAGGCCCTTGAATAAGCCAAGTGCTGACCACAGGTAAAGGTAACTCCAACATGATTCAGAAACATTAACCCCAGTAAGTAGATCTATGGGTTTGAAGATCTTTCACCAGAACAGATCAGCAAAACAAAAAACCACCTGCCTGTGCTGTATTGCTCCCTTTTCTCACCCAGAGGAGGAAGGGGAGCATGTGTGGGGAGCATGTGCTCAGCGCAGATGCCTATGCTGCTGCTGGGGCTGCGAGGCGGGAGCAGCCACCCAGCTGTGAGCCGCATGAGAAACCCCGCTGGCAACAGCAGCAAATATTCCCCCTTGGGATTGCTATGTCCCGCACACCAGTCTTAGCAAGCAGACTTACAAGAAGGGAAGAGATTCTAGGTGAGAGCACTCCCTGTGGGCTGCAGAACTGGTGCTTGCATAGGTGAGTTGACCACAATGCATTGCATACAGAGATAACAGCATTTTTTGCAAAACACCTTGCTGGTTTTCCAACAAGGGGACGAGACTGGGGGCATCTGTCCTTTCCTTGGGTGCTTGGGCATTGGCTCACTTGCACAGGCATCTTAGGTGTATGGATAACCAAAGGCAAAACTGGACGGTATAACACAGTCTTCCCAGGTTGCAAATTGATGTCAACCCTCCTCCATATGGACATAAGCCTCTTTTTAATATGTTTTCCATTTATTCCTTTTTCGACTCAGCGAGGCTGGATACAGCTGGAGGGTGCAGGGGAAAGGGGAGAAGGGAGGAAAAAAAACCAGAGTTATGTTTAATGAAAATAGTATGAATGCTCAAAGATAGTGCCCTGGGAATGAATCAATATGGTTTCTCATACGTACCGCAGAGAGGACAGAGGGCAGGCTCTGATGAACACATGGTCCCAATAAAACAACATGCTTATTCCTAGAAATAAAATTCGGATGCTTTTAGGAATGTTTGTTAGACAATATGAAGTGCAGAAAAGATAAGAATTTGATTAATTAAGAGAGAACACAAAGTACCGCGAGCAAGCCATCAGAAACAACATTTCTTTGGCAAGGTAAGTGGTGGGAGAAGATGTTTGCAAGCTATGGCAGCCGCACATCGATCTCTGGAGGCTGGTTTTTAAAGGACAGTAACTCTATGCTGCATATGGGGAGAGGTCTCTGAGACACTAAAATATAAGGAAAGACTTGCTGCTGTGCGAAATGATGAGGCAGACTTAAGCCATTAACTGTATTTCTGGCATGGAAGTTTTCTTCTTTTATTCTTAGAAGCACATTTAAAAGCCCTACCACTGTTCTGAAGATTTTCTCCATCTGAAATGCAGCCATAGCTATACTCCTTCCTGAACTTGCAGGGACTAGTGAGCATAAATCCACCAAGGTTCAGGCAGTTCTCAGGTACCAGAAGCAACGGTAGCCATACAATTACCTACTTGGAGAGAGGCTGTCTGGATAACAACAATAATTGAAAACCAGAAGCCAGTAAGGCCTTTTTTCTGGGTAATGTATAATTAGAAACAGTATGTTTCTGAGATTATAAGCAGTGTGAAATCATATCATTAGCATATAATTACAATGGCAGACATGACAAATTTTTCTAGACCATATGTCTATTAAACCAGTTCCCTCCTTTCATGGGTGCAGTTTCTTATGGTATATATCAATGAATGATATTTGTGGTACAGCTAGCAGCAAAATCTCTCCTTAAATTTTCAGGTATTTCTTATTACAATGAACAGTACATTTCCACAGTGCTGTGACTTTTGCAGTACAGTGAGGGGCTGCTAGTTCTTCCGGCTGTTATCTCCTAAAAACATTTTTTTGGTGTAGTGATTATTCATAAATTAAGAACAGTTTAAGAAATTTCTTGGGTAGCATCTTTCTATTTTTCCAAAAAGCACCAGACCAATAAATTTACTGTGTTTTAAACTCACTGTGTGTTCTAAAAGCAGGAGAGTCATGCGGGTACCTATTAGGAGTGTCAATGTCAAGGCACCCTGAGCTGAAGGTCACAGGACTGAGCATGGAGGATGCTGATGGGGTTTAAGGCTGACATTCAGCATCCTGTGGGGCTGGGCAACAGCCATATGAACAACCATCAGTTCCAGCCTCATGCACTCTCTGAACAGGTGGAAACCCAACAGAAGCAAATTACTCCATCAGTGAAATCGAAGCTGAACAGTTTATTTCTTCTGGTGCTGTGAAAGTGGTATGTGAATAACGGAGCGGAAGTGAGATCTGGCTCCAGCCTTACCCCCTGCTCACTTCTCTACAGTCTCCAAAAGGCTCCTCCACCTCCAGCTAATACCATTCCCATTAAAACTAATGTCAACTGACCAAGAAACAACATGTCCCCCCAAAAAAAGAGTTAGCCAAAACCCTCAACACATCTTGGGTTTGGCTTGGTGGCAGTTTTGCATTAGCACTAGTTTCATCCTCTGCTGGAAACCCATCCTTCAGTAGCTGTGCCTCAAAAACCTCCAGGTAGGACAGAGATCCTTTAAAGTCCAAACCCACCAAATCTGGGGTTGTTTAGAGACATACCAAATTTCTGGAGTAGTCATGAGTCACACCCTGAGGCAATGAAGTAAGGACATAGGCTTTTCTCTGCCATGACCTGACAGCATCTCCAGCAGGGATGGCATTAACCATACAGCCTTCTTCAAGGCCCCATGATGGACATGACATGATGGACAATGATGTGATGGACACGGGATAACATCACCCATCATACAGGAGGATGGAGAGGAGAAAAGCAAAAGATCAGAACTTTCACCTCCTTTCTCTCCAGACAAACTTATTTTGCTTTACTGCTGCAAAACACATTCATTTAACATTTACTCATTTTGCTTTTAGATCAGATTCAATCTTCCATAACAACCCTTTGGGGAAAATAGAAAGTTAAGCAAGCTCTGTGCTGCAGCACTATGCTGAAAAAATTCCTTTAGGACGATTTTAAAAACAACCAACAAAACAAAAAACCCACCAAAAAAACTTTTTCCACCAGGTTTGAATGACAGATTCTGGTCGTTACAAATTATCAAGCACAAATCACACAAAGACCCTACTGCCAGCAGTGACTTCAGGTTGGTTAATTCATTAAGTTCCCAGTTATTTCTCTGATGTGTGAAATGATGACTGTTCGGCACAGATGAAACCTGAATTGGATTTGGCGGATAAATCTAAGATGTTTTACATTCTTCTGATGACCAAAGGTTAACCTGATGGCTTGTTCTTTCCGAGTTCATATAACTTTCATTCTTGGCTACAGTGTGTTTCACCAAGGCCAGAATTTCCAAAGCACTAAGTGCTCATTTAGGTTTCTGAAAATGAAACAGCCTGAATTTCAGATCGGTTGACAAACAGGAGCTCCCACTAAGAGTAACAACTGGATTTGCAAAGATATCTTCATGTAGCCACAGGTCACTGGTGTTTTAGAAATAAATCCCCTTTTTTGGACACCTGAGTAAAACCTCATTTCCCAGGCTACATGGAGCCCGATGCCCTTCGCAAACCTGTCCCTTGCTGGCAAACGCTTCATAGCGAACACCCGATGCCTGCATGCACCAGCTTGAATTTCTCTTCTTAGTTTTCCATAAGCAGGAGTAAGTTCTCACAAGGAGGAAACACCCGCAATATTTTTGAAATGACATATTTTTCCTCACATCAACAAATACCTCTATCAGTGGGTATTCCTTGGGGATATTTCAGAGGACTTCTTGTTTCTTTTCCTTTCTTGAAAGAGATCAGCTGATCAACACTTGAAATAATTATGAAAAAGAGGGAACAAACTTCATTAAATACTTTTTGGGGAAAAGAATATTTGTTGGTTTCAAAATGATTTCTCGTTTGTAATTGAACTTTGAAAGTCACAGAAGAAGGAAGGCAAATGAAAATATTTAGTAATGAACAAAATGAAAAGTATTGAAAGGACAGAAACAAAACATTTTGGTTCTTATTTTTGTTTGCAGGCATCAGTCATGGTACCAGCTTCTGACTTAAATTTCAGACCCTTGGCAATTTGCTTGCCACTCAGTGCATGTGGCTGAGATTTCAGAAGTCATAATCAGCTTTATTTTAACTTCCATAACTAAGAGGAAATTTATGTCCCAGGTAGCAAAACCGACAAATTTGGGGGAACAACACATTGTGTCTGAAAAGATAAGAATTTCAGAATAGATGGTATCTGACACCATCAACTCATGAAAGCATTAACACTTTTGTGAAACTCCCGCTCACTCACCAAAATTAACATGTAACGTATTTCAATTAACTTATTTTAGTGTCTCACAGGTGAGACTTTTTGCAATGTTTCACTCTCTGGCAGGGAAATGCTCTGTTTCCACTTATTTCCTACAAAGATGGCATCCACTTCTTTTCCACATGAGTCTTTCCTAGGCTGGGTTTACATGGGAAAATCCGGACTCAAATAATCACAAGAGTTTGGGCTGAGCTCTGTTCTGTCTTAGACCAATCCAGCCCAAACTCTTCCAAACTGTCAACATATTCAACACTGAATAGAAGGCGGAAAACACACATTGGAGCTTGCTATCCGGAGAACCAAAACAGGTGAAGAAAACCAAAGGAGTAGTACCCAAACATCCAGTCCTTCCCTCATTCACTCTCTTCATTGCCCTTGGGATGAGATGTTCCCCACCCTCTAGTCCAGATTTATGCCAGTCAGAGGAACACGGGGTTGCAGCAGACTACCTGCTCCAGATCACTGCCTACCACACTGAGCAACTCAGTTCTCCTAATTTTCACCGTCCCAGAGTAAGGCTTCATATCTGGATTGGAAACATCAATACCTCTGCAGCCACTAAAGAAAAATTGGCATGTCATAGAATCATAGAATCATTTAGGTTGGAAAACACCTTTAAGATCATCGAGTCCAACCATAAACCTAACACTGGCAAGTCCACCACTAAACTACGTCCCTAAGCACCACATCTACACGTCTTCTAAATACCTCCAGGGATCGTGACTCCACCACTTCCCCAGGCAGCCTGTTCCAGTGCTTGATAACCCTTTCAGTGAAGAAATTTTTCCTAATATCCAATCGAAATGTCCCCTGGCACAACTTGAGGCCATTTCCTCTCATCCTATGTCCAGAGGGTGATTCATCCCAGGCTAAGACAGGTCTCCAAGGGACCAGGGATGAATTGCATAGCAATGCCAATCTCTCTAAACAGGGCGCATGGGGAGCATAGGTGACTTAACACTCAACCTGCAATTTTTTTGGAAGGTGAAGTCACGTAAGATGAATTCCCCCTGCCAACAGAGAAAATGACACACAGAGCATCAAGAATTAGGCTGGATTCCTCAGCCATGGGTGACGTCGACCTCTGACTAAAGCAAATACCCCAGCCTGAACTGGGGCTGGCAGCGGGAGAGGAGAGAGGAGCCAGGGAGAGGGGAGCAGCATTACCTCACCGGCTGCTGCTTGGAGTAGGCATGGGACTCATCTGGAGCACTCTGCTGCCTGCGGGCAAGTTTTCTGGCTTTTCCTGCTGAAAACGGCATGCCATTAGTCAGGAGTAACCAACCTTGAGAAGAGTATTTGCTATGACTCCCATGTCCCCTGCGAACGACATTCCTGCCGCTTCGAGCTTTTTCAGTTGCAGTGTTGACACTTATTCAGATCTGTCATTAGCTCGGCTGAAGAGAAAACAGAAACACTATTCAAGACCCAGATCCAACGTGGGAGGTTAGGAGTGCAAATTCTTACTTCGTACTGAAAGCACTATGAGTGTTTTATGTCGCTGTTGTTCTTTCTATTTTAGGGGATGCCCTTATTATTTTATAAGCCCTTTTCTATCATATGAAGCACCCTTTTTAAGGTATTCTACTATCAAAGTCATCCTCATATATCTTAAAGAGTAATCTCCCACATTTCCAAAAATTAACCCAGGACTTAGATTTTGGCTTGTATCTTACAAATTCCTAGTTGTGGATCTAAAAGCATTTACCTTTTTCCTTGATTTTCTTTTGTATTTTAAGATTTCTGTGGTGCAATCTAGATCCAGCTATACCACCGTGAGGATTCAAATTTCACCAAAATCCACCTTTTCTGGTTGTAAGATTTTGATTCCATTCCCCTCTATATCTTCACACTATATTTTCGGCACATGAGATAAACATCAGCAGATTTTGGCTCAGTTCCAGAGAAGCATCAAGAATGAGTCAACCTTTGGCTGTGATTATCTGAATCATCATGTGTTACAGTAAACAGAGGAGCTGAAAACAAGATTCCTACCAGGGAAATCATGCCGCATTTTACTGGGTAGTTTTGGTTTCTGTTCTTGTCCCCTAGATTTTCTAGCTTTGCCGTTCTTCAGAGAAATTAATAGTTCAGGACAGATGTGGAGTTCCTCCAAATTACTCCTTTCACTGTTGTCTTCTAAGTAAACCAAGTGCAAATATAAAAAGCTCAGAAAGGATAGAAGACATACCACTTCAAAAAAAACCAGGTCAAGTCCACTTTAGCTGCAATAATCTATTATATATTTGCACGTCTGATCTTGCAGCTCTTGCACACACACAAAGATATTGTTGGAGCTCAGCATCAGGGTAAGAAGGAAAGATCTTCAACCAACATGTGTAGAGTGCCCTGGAGAAAAACGTTCCATTTACACAAGGGACTGGAAAGCTGAAACAGGCAGAAACATAAAGAAATATTATTTTTTTTTAAAATGATGGATTATCTAAAATGGCTATCATATCAAAATTAATAAGGCTTTGGGGACAATATCTATGAGTCTTAATGGATAACATCAAAGGGATAAGCTGAAAAGAAAAATGAGAAAATCAATAGGAAAAAAATAGTCTACAGAACTGAAGCACAGGAGCAGCCCCTATTTTATCTGTTTTTAAAACAGGAGATGAGAAAACCCAGTAGTTCCTAGGAATCACTGCCTCGCTCTGCTCCACAGCTACACATCCAGAAGTAGTCATTATAAACCTTCCATCTCAGCTAGACATTAAAAGACAGAAAATGAGTATTATCAGTAAATATTTAATCCAGCACTGCCATTCGGTAGTTTATCCTGTGGTTCCTTCACCAGCCAAAGCTCTGGGTAACATTAATGGCACTCCAGTCTCTGTGATTGGGGGAAAGAAATGCTGGTATGGGTTGGGGTGCATATTTGTACACTTACAGTCTTCAGCACGCCCCAGTGTACCTACCTCTAACAAGCTATCAGTCCCGCAACCCATGGGGACTTTTCCTTTTTTCTTATTTCTAGTAGGCTTATCTTTTAAAAATGCCTTAGCCACCGTGAAGAAATCTGATAAAACACAGTAATTCAACAACATCCATAAACCAAGAAGTGGTTGTTCATCAAAATCACTGAACACCAGATGCATCTTACTCAGCTCCTGGAGTTTCAGGATTACTGCATCCATCTATATTCTGCCTTCCTCATCCAAAATGAGAAGCTATTTTAAAAGTATTTGGGGCAAATTCAGACAGATTTTTATTTCTAAAAGATTCTCCCACAAAAAAGTGGTAAGTAGACATATTGACGTGTTGGAAAGATGTTTTCTATGACTTTAAATTGGAGAAATTATTGGAAACATCAAGCTATATTTTCCACATAATATCCATTTTTGAACACTTCAGTCTCTTCCGGACTGCTTTACTCATAATTGCTGCTCTCTTAGGCTAGTGGGTATAGTAAAAGAAAGTGACTGTTTACTGAGTGACAAATACACACATATACAAAACTCCTAGTTTCACAGATGTTTTCAGGAAGCTATAACCCCTGATAAATCTCTGCAGACCACTGAGATGAATAATATTTGTGGATGCATTTTTGAGGCTACCCAACTGGAGAGGTATTTGTGGCTGCGGGCTTTACCACTGACATGGAAAAGTATGTTTTCCTTATATCCATCATATGGGCTATATATTTCACATCTGTCTTTAATTAGACCGATTTCATATCTTAAAGAGTACACGACATCAAATGAATGATTTAGAAATTGGAGTTAACCAGCACAGTCCTTTTTTTTTTTTTCATTCATGAGTAGCCACAGTGTCAAAATTCCCTCCAAGCAGAGTTTTTAGCAAATATTCTGAACCCAAATGTGTAGCAAATGTTACAGTCTCAGGGACAGATCTGATATGCATTTTTATGCCATATATCAATTTACATGACCAGTGGTCACAGTGAACCAGGCCTTTTATTAGGGAATAGCACTGAAATCAGGAGGCTTTTGCAGATGATAATCTGATCCACTTAGTTCAGTAGGACTATATGGATTCAAAAAGTATTAGGATCTAGCCTAAATCTAATCTAAAGGGGTGCACTAGCTGACAAGTTGCACAAAAAAAATCTTCATTTTATCAAAATGACCTCATGGATCTGAGCCAAGTTTCTCCATCATCTACCTCTCAGCCCTGTGCCAGTCCTCTGACAGGCAAGATCCTTCCTAATCTGGAGACTTGAGCCCATTCAGAGGTACGTATTTACCTTAACGTGTCCAATAGCTTTGGGAGGCAGTTTGAGAAGATTGCAACAAAAGGAGGAAGCTCATCTCTGTTCTTCACAGACCTATTTGGAAAGAGATTTTTTTATTATTGCAATGAATATGACCACAATGATTTAGGCTGAATGAAATATGGAACATCCCGCAGCACCCTCCAGCCAGTTCTCTGACTCAAAAATGACCATCTGCAAGCTTCCAGATGTTGAAGTCTTTCTCAGTCTGAATCCTTGCATGATCATTTGCCTTTGCCCAAGAGTAACGGGGGCAAAAAATTATCTCTCACTCCAAACTTCAATTTCCGAACACCGACAATGTTTTGGAAAACATCTCTGTCAATGCTGCAGTCTATGCTGCTAAACAGTGAATAGCAGGAAACAGAAAAAACCAAGTTTTTTGCTTTCCCTTTTCCCCAGTCCCCAGCTTTGGTCATGTGTTCACTCGCTTTAATACAAATTTCCTAGAAAGCTCGGCACTTGCTTACCTTGATGGTCAGGACAGTATACACTTTGGTTGTTGGTAGTTCTGCTTGTGCAACAGTCGTCCCAGGGGGAAAATATCCCGCTAGTCTCACAGAAGCAGTGTCACTGGTTTACCTGCTGTAAATCAGGGGAAAAAACGGAAAGTTTAAAAAAAAAAAAAAAAAGGCAGTGGCATTTACAATGTATTTTGAAAGAGAAAGGAGAGAATATATACCATGTTACAGCATCAGGATTTTACAATGTTTTGAGAATTAGTTACTAGCTTATATATGTGTGTGTGTACTATGTGTACATATATTGCATATAATATATATAATGTGCATATATATTGCATATAATATATATAATGTGTGTATTATACATGTATCTGAATATACACATGGGATATAAAAGTCATCTTTCCCATCCTTGCTTTGCCTACTGGCTTATGTGATGGCCCAGAGCAGAAGGGACAGGGAAGCCCTGTCCTGGGCTTCCCATGTGGCTGCCAGACTCAGCGACAAGCTGGCACATCTGTCATTTTATTTTCTATCTAACCTGCATTGATCCTGCCTCCTCACGTTACATAAAATTTTGAAAGAGGGAAGGAAAGATTTAACAGAGGAAAAAAGTAATGAAAGACAAATGGAAGGTCTTTACCAGCTCTAATAATAATTACTTTCAGAAGCCCATGCATAGGGAGAAGGAGGGGCAGCAACTGCGCTAGCTGGGTGATCTGTGGGGGCACAGCTAAAGCGCAATACCAGATAAAGCACTCAGACTCCCAGTACTACAACTATTTTACCACTGCCATGTGGAATAACCTCATCTCTGTCCTCCTGTTTGTTTGGGTTTTTTCCCCCAGATATTTCAGGGGGGAGGGAGGGGGGGACGACCCAGCCTTAAATCCTGGAGGAGCTCTCAAACCCGACCTTCATTTCTGCTTTCAGTTATGTTTAGAGCATAACATGGGTTTGTTATTCTGTGGTCCCCTTGCTGAAATAGGTCAGTGTGGCCTCCCCAGTTAAAAGCTGCCTGCCAATTATACTTTGCTGCAGGCCAAAATTCTGTATAAAAACACCAATGAAATATTAGCACAGGGAAAAGGCTCTTTATTGCTCTTATTTATATTCCAGCAGCACTTAGGGGATGGGTGCTTCTAGACCAGGTGTTGTTCAGAAATGCAGTAAGGAACAGTCCCTGCTTAAAGTAGACAAGAGGTAGGAAGGAAAAATTGAAGAGTGAAAACAGAGGCCAGATCTGCTCAGTCCCAGTCTTTGCCACTGGATCATGCTGCTGCATTACGAGATGCACCTGAATCCAGATCTCACGGTGGGGGAGAGAGTTTACTCATGCATCTAACCATTTTAATTTAAAGAGGCACCAAGGAGCTGATCCACAGTACTGATTCCTTTTTACAAATGAAGAGAGACCACGGCAATTACTGAAAATTCTTTAGCAACCTCTTACAAGCAAAGAGACTGTCCATGAACTTAGAGTGAAACACCATCACCATGGACTGAAATCAGCCCATTTTGGCCACAATTTCATTGATGCGTATAGAAGGTACATATAAAGGAAGATAACTGTCACTCTAGGATGCTGTTTTCCCAATTTTATAAAACAGGCCATCTCATCTTTCTCCAGGACATCTCCAGCACCTCTGCTTCCTTCCAGTTAGGACTTTCTAACTTATATTGGCCCCCAGGAATAACCAGCCTGACAGCAGCAAGCAATTTTCACTCCATAGTTGCAATATTCTGTTTATGCACCTAGTTTTTTGGCCCATTTTTCTCCTTAGAAGAATATGCTAATTACATTCACTAATTACATTCTTTTTTTTTTTCCAGGAGAGTTGATAGAAACACTTCCAAAAGGCATATTTCCCTAGGCAACAGCCTGCTTTAATAAATTCTTATTGCACTGGAAACGTTTGTATTTTAATCTGTAAAACAGAGATTAGGCAAAAAGAGTTCTAATATTGCTTAAGTGCTTTACGCCAAGCAACAATTTAATTGTACTTTAAATTAAAGAAAGAGTGCAATTCATTACTTTTTGTCATACTAAAGGGGATTGGATACATTTCTTCACCGAATTGAGCTATTCCAGTTGTACACTGGCATAACTGATAGATGAGTTTAGTTCAAGGTATTAAGAAAGCAACCAACATTTGCTGTATGCACAGTAGACAACGCTCTGATATGCATTGCTAAGCCACACACTTCTGCTCAAGTATATTTAATCTTTTTACAGAAATTTAGTCTAACCTGCTTGAAAAATATATCCCAAACAAGAGCAATAATGATAAGGGGCTTTCAGAGAAAGCAATGCTTACTCAGCCAAGACCACAAGTTGGCCACATTAAATAATGAAGTCCACACCTTCAAAAATTATTTTTATGTCTATGTTCTGTTGGCAATCAGATCCCTATACATCATTGTGATAATCTATAGACAATGAGATTCAGGCTGCTGGCTAGTTTTCCACCAGTGAGAAATTACCAAAACTGGGGGAAAAAAATCGTCCTCTTAACTAAACACACGGAAATCTATACCAGCTCTATTGAAACCAGCTCACCTAAAGCAGGGTTATTCTGCATTTACCATAGCTTTGAACAGAATCCGACACAATTGAATCCATCCAGAGCATAAAGAAATCATGTTTGTAACAACGCATGATGCAGGCACAAAAGAGCCTGCAAAGTGCAGCATTTACATTTCATTTGCTATTAGTTTTCACTAGCAAAAGGACGCTCATCGTCAGTCTCAGATACCCTGAAGCACTGCTAAACATGGTAACCTTTCCTGGCGCAAACAGAGACTTCACAACACATTGCACACCAGATATCAGTTTGGCCTGGCTAATTTAACAAAATCCACTTAAAGCAACTTGATCAAACAGGAAAAGGTTGATCTGTTGCTCAGACTTTCCTCTTACTCAAGATGGCAGCAGAGATATTATGAGTCATTTAGCAGAGCTGGTTCCTGGATTTATTTTCTGCACTTCTAATAGGACTGTTCTCGAGTCACTGGAAACAGATTCATTTTGGGTTGGAACAACGCAGAATCTAATAGAAAATAAAACGAGAGAGTCAGGAGATGTTTCCGGATGTTACTTACTGTGTCCTGTTGCTCCTGGCCATCTCCACTTCTTTCCACAGAGGAACACATGATGTTTGCACAGCCTATTAGAGAAATGACTTGTCTCCAGGTTGCAATATCAGAGAGACAAACTGGAGGAGTATCCTGGAAAAGAAGAAATGGATGATGTGAAACAGATGTTTTCCTTTAATTGCTCATTGCAGATGCAGCCCAGTAACTAATCCACCTGCTATCTTCCTATAGGGATAATTACTCAGCCTGTGATCCCGACCAACTGAATTTATGTTTTCCATGCCTCATTATACCCAACTCCATTTTGCCCAACAATACACACCGAAGTGCTGCACAAGTGCAAAGCTTTTATAAGCAGCTACATCTTTCTGCACCTCTATACAGAGTTAGGAAGCTTTTCCTAGCTTTCCTCATGTCATCATTCAAAAGTAAAGCCTCTCATACATCTCTTCCGCTGAAGCGTTGCACCTGGTAGACCTTTTGGTTCATGAAGCTTTCAAAAAAAGGAAAAGGTCTCTAATCGTAAGCAAAGTGTCAGTAAATACAGGCATTTTTGGTGTGGTTACTTATATACATAGATTCATATGGCAAGTAGGGTTTTCCAGAGAACCTACAGAAGTTAACTGAAATTAATAGTGGCATCATGACAGTATATGTGACAGCAGAGCTTACATGCCACAGCAGTAAGTAGGGCACAGTTCATGTCTGAAATCCCTGTTTCTTCCAACACTTTTGTCATCAGAACTGATCAGAAAGACACAGTGAAGGTTTCTGAATATCCAGGTTGATTTTTAATTTGTTCATGTGTTGCTATTCTAAAACACATTCAGCATAGAGCAACGGCCAATGTTGACCTATCGTTTTCCCCATACATTTCAAGACTCGCACTTGATGCTGGTCAATGAGGACAGAAGCACTTGGTAGCAAGATCTGATTGTGCTTAACATGTAATTAACAGTTAAAACCAGCTAACTGAATAAAGAACAACACAAGCTTCAAGGGATCTCTGCCTGTCACCTACACCAAGCCACTCCCGGAAGCACAAGCAGCTCTGACACTCCGATGGTGGCACTAGCTGTCCTACTCACTGCCAAGGAAATTTGGGTTTGATGGACTGGCTGGCAGGCAAGCGATGGGAGCTGAGAAATTGTCATTGACCGAACTTGATAGGACTGGAAAAAGAACGTGACCTGAGGTACAAGCTTTGTTATGGTCCTCATTAATGCAGCCTTCATCTTTTCTTCTTTTCAAGGGAGCTACTTATTTCTGTGCCTCAGGCGAGAGCCAGAGCCAGCTGGAGATAATTTAGTTCTACTTCACTAATGTTCATGTCTCTGGATTTAATATCGGCTTTTCTGGAACCCTACTATGACTCTTTAGCTTGGCGAGGTGGCTCAGGTAGTTACCCTGAGCATAATATTTTGTTAACCAACCGGGTGCAGATCTGTTTCAAATATGAAACAGGAGTCTGGTCGTCCAGGACTAACAAACCTCCTCAAGCTCTTCCACTGCTTGATGCTCAGCAGCCCCCAGCTCTGGGGAACATCTTCAAAAGCCTTTCAGTGAGCGGCTTAACTAATGCCTGCTGGAGAAACACACAAAACAAAACTAAGCCTTCAGAGAGAAAACCCGGTGGCTGGAGAGACGGGTGGATGCTGCTGGGAACGGCGGAGAGGGAGCTGCAGAGAGCAGGGGCGTGCATTGAGCTCTATCAACGGAGGTCACCATGGACTTTGCTCAGCAGAAGCGACATCCAGATTCAGCCGGCCCAAACCCCATTGCTGTCCCCATGCCTCATGTTTCCCAGCACCCCTGGGGGCCTGTGAATACCTGATTCAAAGGACCTAAGCAATGGCCTAAGGAGAAGCTGGGAGAGAGCCCAGATACAGCAAGTCTGAAGAAGAACAGACAATAAAAAGCCAAGGCACGTCATGACAGCCTTTGTTCATGCTGTCGTGCCCGGGGACAGGCATGAAACCACGCGTTGAAATCCCTGCCACACCAGAAAGCCAAAGTGGGATTAAAAATGTGTCCCGTGCAAGACTGCTCAGGTAATATTTTACCTGCACTGTTGCTCATCGGCACTATCCAGGCATGGTATCAGCCTTGTGTTGCCCGCTGTTGCTCCTCACGTGCAGGATAATTTGGTACAGAAGGAGATTAGTGATGGAAAGGAGATACTAAGTGTGTTTTCATCAGTGTTATACAGTCCATCGGTGTTATCAGAGGACCAGGAGAAAGGAGGAGCATACAGAGACATGGTGATTCAGAGCCTGTAGGAACCAAGCCCCTGTAACCTTACAGTAACTTCAGTAGCTTCACCTAACAGCTTCTAGACGTCCCTCAAACGTGTTCAGCAGAAGAGCAAAGCCAAATTTAAAATACCTTTTTGATTTCATTTCAAACAGTTCAGCTCCAATTTGGTGCCTGACTTACACACAGGTCTGGTGAGAAATGTTGGTGTGATATATATCACAAATTGAGATTTTTTTATTCAAGCTCCTCAAAATCTCATCTGTTATATCAGTGGCTGTTATTACATCCACTTACTTACGCAGGTAACTGCGGTCCCATTACTTGCCAGTGGTGTGGAAAAGCCCTGGATATAACCCAGCAGTTTTGACGTCTGCAGTAACTGTACTCTACCTTCTCTTTCATGAAGAAAAATGAGCTACAATGCTTGAGATAAAAGAAATAAAACCAATATGAAAACCTATCTAATTGAATTAAATGAAAGTAGCCTTTCAGACTGCCCGTTCTGTGAATAGCCTTCTCTTCATGTTTACTGATTATTTGACAGAAGTCTAAATTATCCCAAATTTTATCAGAATAAATCAACTATACAAAAAAAATCTCCTCTAAAAAGGACAGACATTCTTAATAGCCATCTGGAATATATTATTCCTTTCCAAGTAGCATTGTTAATACTGAAAGTGTTGTAATAATATCCTTTTCTAATGTGGTTCTGCTGTGGCTCCATCTATAATAAAACTAGTCAATGCCAAAGAATCCACTTAGCATGACAAGATCCCCAAAACCTCGATTATTTGTGTAAGACAAGATCCCCAAAACCCGGATTATTTGTGTGAGTCTCTAATTTGACATTGTGAGTTTCATGGTCCAATGAAATTTCTTATAATCTTTTTAAAGGAGACCAAAGAATGAGCATCGTCTAATCTGGGGAAATGCTTTTGCTGAACCATGCACCCTCCAAATTCTTGTAAATCCTAAACCCCACTAAGGAGAGATGGAGATTGAAAATGAGGAAACCCTTCCCTGTTTCCTGTCTTGCAAAGCCTAAAATAACCATACCTTTTTTATTCTCTGGAATATTTGGTCAGGTTTGCAGTATGACTGCATTCAAAGTTTACCCCGATACTACAGAAAAAGCGTAATATACATTACTCTCATGGATGAATACCACTCAAAGCACAACACCTTTACACCAAGATACTCAGAAAAGTCTACTAATATTGAGGGCTCAAACAGAAGCAGGTGAAACAAAACTACCCAGCAGAAAGGACTGAACACTCACCATTTTTTAGCTCAAGTAAATCAAAGAGTGGTCTGCCAAGCTCCCAAATAAAGGTATTTCTACCACATTAATACCGGTCAATGCTGGGAAGGTGTCTTTTTTCCTAAAAACATCTCCACTTCTGGCGCCTTGCAGATATTTATTTGTAGCTATGTCTCATTTCCCAGCACTGTTCCATCTCAATACTTAAAGAAGTGTTCAGGGCTGGAGAGATGGGTACTCTAAAACTAATTTCCCTAGGAAATTAGACTTCATATGATAGAAGTTCCATGGACTTTGTTGCAGCCAGGTTTTCACCCTATTTTTTCACTCTCCCTTTGCCCATGTGCCAATGCACCATCGGATCCTGGCTTACTTATATAACTTCAGTTTGTCTAGCTGTACACATTCACAGTTATGCAAAAAAAAGTCCTTTGTAAAAGCTTTTCAGAGCTTCATGGGCAAAACCAAGGAGTGATTGCAAAAAAAAAAAAAAAAAAAAAAAAAAAACATAACAGAGCCTGTTAGATGCTGGAGATTACCAGTTCCAGCTGTTCTATCAACCAAACACTTCCAAGCAATTTAGCCCACAGCAGCAAATCTCAATGAAAAGCTGCTCAAAAAAGGGGATGAGAAGAGTCAGAGCCATTTCAGACCTTCTTTGAAGTCTTAGTCTTCACCATCAGTCTGCTCTTCCCTCAGGTCCCTTTGCTGTGCTTCAGCCCAAATGCCATCCCCTCGCAGAGAATTAAAGAGCCCTGGGTGCAACTTCACATTGTTGTTTGCCCACACTGAGAAACGAAGCCCATGATTCGCAAGAAGCCACAATACCAGCAAGAAAATTTTGTCCGTGTGGTTGTTGGCAACCGCTGGGACAAAATATGGCTTGAAGTCATAACAGGACCTGGGGTCCCCTCCCTCCACCCCTGCCACCCTCGCTGAGATCCAGCTGTGAGCCTTTCTTCTTGTTTTCTTTATTCTCTGTGTTGCCTGATAGTAGAGGGCCTGCCGATCTACAATTAGAAACGAGAGAGCTGCGGCTTTGTGCTCTGACTGCGCAGAGATAGGGCAGTAATTTATCTAGCCAACACACCAAGGACTTGCCAACAACGTCAAAGGCAAGTTGGTTATAAATTATTCTTCTTGGGGCATTTCCTTCACTCACCGATGGAGGAAAAGCAAAGAAAAAATGACAAAGAGCCCCGCTCCTTTTCTTCGGACAACTGTGATTTATTATAGGCAAACTGAGGAGGATTCCAAAAACATTACTCCTAGAAGGGAAGGTAACTCAATCTCCGGCAAAAATAAACAGCCATGTTTAAATAAACCTTCTGAGAATTGTTACTGCTCTTTTCCCCAGAAGTTGGGGGAGCATTTCTTTCCTCTGATAATGCGCTGCTGCGCAAGATGCTGATAAGTGCCTGCTCTGAAGACCCAGGGATCTCCTTTGGTTTGAGTGACCTGGTAAGTCATCAAAGGATAAGCAGAGAACGAAGGGAAAAATTGAAGTATTATGAGCTGCAGGTGAAGTGCCTGACAGATGTCGGTTAGCTGCTTATGGGAACTGCCCTCCTGCATTGGAGCAGAGGTTCACCCAGCTCGGTGCCCAGGGTTCTACCCAGCTAACGGTGGGGTAGGGATGGGTAGATCTGCAAGGTCTTTCCCTGATACACTCTCCCAGAGTCCAGTGGTCAGTGGTTTAGGGACTTCCCACATCTCTTCCATGAGTAGTGAAGTCAATAAATCACACTAACGTTAAGGCCACGTACTCTGCTAGCATCTGAGGACTTCACAGCAGCGAGTGATGTCCCTCATGGAAGCCTTGAGAGAAAAGCTCAAGCCAGTGAAATAGAAATGGCAATACAAGTCTCATTTCACTGATGCAGAGGACTTAACTTTCAAAGCGCATATAACAGAGGTAACAGCAAGCCCTACACAATAACCTTCCTGACTTACTCAGGAAGCTGGGCACCTTCTTTTAACTCTCTCCAGAACCAAGAGACAAGAATCTCTTTCTGCCCATTGGAGCATCACATCATTTTCTGGGCTCTGGGCTCTTCTGGGTGGCAGCATGTAAGAAAAAAAACAAGCTTCACTAGGCTAGAAAAAGAGCATTAGCAAGAGCACAATTGCAGAGTATCTAATGAGGCGCTCACTGGGGAGATAGGTGTCCTCTTTTCAGGCACCACTCCTAAGACTCTGTGTTTCATATTGCTCCTTAGTCAAAATTCACAAAAGGAAAGGAAATATCCACATTTTCTTTTCCCTGTGGAAGGTTAGTTCTTCAGGCGTTGCTGCAGAGACACACCTCACAGTTTGGTCTCCAGCACCCTTAACGTAAGTCTTTTCAAGTTATCCGGCTCCCCAGAGACTTTAGAGCTTTCAGCAATACTAAGACACCTGGTGACAGCAACCTTCCCGTGGCTCAGAGGACAGGATCCAGCACCTCTGCATTGAGGCCTCCAGATCTTCTCCTCTCCCCTGTGAGAAAATGAGAGAGAGAAGGTTAAATGCCACCCTCTTTCCTCCTCTCCTGCTTTGGCACCATGGGGGTAAATTGCTCAACATGACCAATAGCAAATGGATTAATAACAGTTTGAAAATAAATGCAGCCGTTCAAGAAAAGTCAGCTCATGGGCATCCAGCCCAATGAAGCTTGCAGCGAAATGGCACCTACCTGTCAGTAAAGACTGCCCACTGATATTTAAGTCATGTTTTTCCTTCTTATCATGCACACATAACCCCAACCTCTGACCCCATCAGGCACGGAGAGCCCCAGTGAATTGCCACTTTCCTCAACACCCCTTGAACACCCCACTGTGATTTATTGCGTTGACTGAGTGTGATCTGGTTTGCAAGGCATGCCTAGTGACTCCTCTCTTACTGGCCTTGCTCTTTGCTTTGCTTTCTTTTTTCTGAACCATTTTTTCATTAGCATGAACTATTAGGAAAACACCCTGGAGTAATGTGAATCCCATTCTCCCCACCAAGATAAGACGTAATTAATGACACAAGGCAAATTAGTCGTATAGTTACTTCGGATCGTTGTTCTCTTAGATGCTATGAACTTGTCACCTAGACTCAGGGCAGATTTTTTCTTGTTAAGCCTACTGTGCTTTACGAAGTTTATTCCTTCACAGTTCATCAGCAAGAGAGAGGTAATTACAGCAGCCCTTTTTACTGCACTTAAAAAACTAATGGAGTGGGGAGAAAACCAGCAAGTCCTCTTTTTATGGATTTCTGTGATGATGAAAATGTTGGCAAGAATAATTTACTCATGAGTTAATGGTGAGCTGAGCTCCTCTGGTCAGCTGTGAACCAGGCTAAAGACCAGAGGTGCCTTGCAGATAACTTCAGGCAAATCAGGCAGGGTTAAATCCCCTGAGAAGCCGAGGCAGCCGGGACATCCTATGGTGCAAAGCAGACCACTGCTGCCAAGGCTCCTTTTCCAGTCTGTGGAGACAGCAAGACACCTTGGCCCAGGCTCCAAAATAGCTGGCTTGGGAAGCAGGGAGCTGCTGGCCAAGGGAAAATGCCGATAGAAATATGCCTTCAGCCACAGCTCTCGTGGGGAATTAGGTGCTCCGGTTGCTGGCTCCCAGTCTCACTGTGACAATCTCCATGGTTGGATAAATGCCCTGAGGCAGACTCCTCAGCCAAATTGCAGCCCTCACCTACACATTCACTGAGCTACGCTGTTAGAGGACTCACCTGCGAGGCGTAAGACATCTCTCTCATCCCTGGGCCAAGAAATCCTTCAGCATCTGATGTTAACTGTGTGCTGGATCCCGGCTGACAGCCGTTGTCTCCACTTTGGCTGGGCAGTGCAGTCATGCTGACGGTCATTTTCTGGCTCAGCACACAATAAATTTTCCACGACTGAGCCTGATGACTACAAAAGCCTTGGGAACACCCTCTCGTTGTAGCCAGATACCTCTGGAGAAGAGAGGCCAAACGGAGGAGGACTCAAATGCTTCATGCAGGAGTGCTCGCGGTCCAAGGGTGGGGATGAGGAGAGATGGACATCTGCATTTCTGCTTCCACCTTTCTTGAGGGCAGCGTTTGCCCGGAGACACCAGTGAACAGGGTCCCAGAAGGGAACATCCTGATGGCTCAGGATCCTCACTGTGGAAATGGAGGTGCCAACGGACTTTCAGGGGCTTTCTGACCGGGCAGCAGCCAAACAGGGGGGAGATCAAGGATCTATACTTTGGACTGAGATATGCTGAGCTAAGCCACAATCAAGCAACCATCTCCTTTTGTGGCTTCAGCCCTAAGTGCCTAAATCATCTGCTTATGAGATTTAGCTCATCATCCCAAGCCCCTGCGAGGCAGGGAGGTAACACCTGAAACCCTCTGCAGTGCTCCTAAGCCACGCTGGCTGGATAAATAACCTTGCAGGAAAGCTCCATTTCAAAATATTTTGCAGTGAAAGTAAAATACTTCAGCATGAAAGTACAGCGTGTTCTTCGAAGTACATTCTTGTAAGTGCATGTTGTTGTGATCTTTTTGTATCTTTTTCCAGATTGATTAAGAATGTATTTATTTTTAAAAAAATAAGATCTACAGAGTGGTTAGAAAAGCCTCTTCTGAGTTATGCCCTCTTGCTTCTCAGTCTGGGCTCCCTCGGTGGTTTCTAAGACCAGTGTGAATTGTCTCATACTATCTAATGGAGCTTCAAAAAAACCACTTGAAAGAACTCAGAAACCACCATCATAAACTGACTAAGAGGCTATTTTAAGAACTCAACTCAAATATCTTTCAGAGACAGATATATCACTGAGCTACAGGGCTTTTTTTTTTTCACTGGATAGGTTGTTTTATTCCCCCCTAAAAATGGAATGCTAATGCTTTTGATCCCAGTTCTCTCTGGTAGTCTTTGAAGTTTCCATTATTTGGCAACCTAGCAAGGATTAAGAGACTTCCTGATGTCCTCCTCCTCTCTGAAAAGGAACACATAGCTGACGTACCCTTTTTTGCTTGTAATATTTGGCCACACAATCAATTGGGGTGTCTTACCTGCTTTCCATTTGGTGTTACTCCTTTTACTTTGCCTGCTGCACTAATCTGATAAAATACAGTGCCGATGGAACAGATTTGGATCAGGGAGGACTTTAACCTGGCAATTCGTATCCTCTCCTCATATCAATTCCTTGCTCCTAAGCCCTCCTAAGCCTGTGAAAACACATCATGGAGCTCCTAACAGGGAGAACAAAACAGAAGAAAGAAACCGTACATCTACATGGTAACAGATTTATGATTTTGCTGGATTGGTTAAAACATGGAGCACATCCAGATTATTGTGAAGAGTTGGTACCTCCTTAACAGTTCTGGTTCAGAAAGTATCACTTACTGTAGGCCTTTTTGGATAGATCAGCACAGAAAAAGTGAATGGAAATCCACTGATTAAAGAGTGTATGTTTGCAACACCGAAAGACGCCAGCCAGCCATAAAACTGCTGTAAATCATAATTTCATACCTGATCACCCTAGTAGCCATAATCCTTTTGTGGCACTCCTACATCTCTGATCCTCGGCATCTTTTATGACTTTATCTGCAGATATTCCCAGTATCTGAATAATCAGGGTGTTTTCCTATAACATCAGGAAAATGAGGCTGTTTTGCCTGAAGAAACCTGCGTCTCCCACCAGCCAGGCTTTGCAGCATCATGATGAAACCACCCACCACGGGAAAGACAGAGGTGTGGGTTTTGTCCCTCTGCCAATAAATGCTTCATACAAAGTATGTGAGTGCTCATTTGAGCAAAGACTCAAATGGGGTCTTCTTCCAAATGAGCGCCCTTACCTCTGCATTCCCACCTCCTCTAGGTCACCCTGTGTGGCTGCTCTGTGGTGGTCTACCAAGTAATCCCTGCAGGTGAGACAGCCTTCTTTTATGATCTTATTACTAAGTTTTAAACTTCCAACTCCTCAACGCTGCCATATTTTAAGCAATTTTAAGGTGCCTAGCACAGGTATTTAGCTGTTTAAGAACATTTACTGATGGAAAGTTAGACTTCTTTGGCAGCCAAGCATGGGTTTTGAAGCTGTAAAGTATAATTAAGCCACTTTAGGAGTGGTAAGATAGGACTAATTCTTCTGCCCCAGCTTAAAGAAACTTGGCTGACATCACCTGGGCAGCAGACAGAAAAACAGGGAGTTCAACATATCTCCCACACTTGGCTGAAGACTTTGGTGCAAGGAAGGACAAACTCCCCATTGACCTCATTGAGTCTGTGCACTCTCCACAGCATGAACAAGAACATTAAAATCTCAGAAAACTGCAGACTGTCTGCCCTTGAGGGGATGATTTTTCCTGTTTTATTTGACTGCCCTAAAACTTGGGAGTGTAACTGCTGTTTCAAACTGGTAATTACTTGGCAACTAAATAAACTACAGCATTGCTGGACCCTGAAGAGCTAGACTACCACGTAAGCTTTCATTGTATACTTTATTCATAGTTCCTGGAGAAAGCCCCCAAACTTGAAATAAAACAGAAGGGAGAGTCAGCGTGAGGTGAAAGTGCAAGCTAAGTGCATGCTATTTTTTACTTTTAGTTACTGCATTATGGGTGAGAAGGCAAGAGCAAATTATCAATAAACATTAAAGAAAGTTATGCTTTTAGTGTCTCAATGCAATGGTTTTCAGATGGATAGACATAAAATAATCCCACACCAAACTATAATCAGGACATGTGACATGCTTCTTTTAACCATTTATGACATGCCTGCCGTCAGTTATAGAATCATAGGATCATTAAGGTTGGAAAAGACCTCTAAGATCATCAAGTCCAACTGTCAACCAACACCACCATGCCTCCTAAACTAGGCCCTGGAGTGCCACGTCTACACCTTCTTTGAACACCTCCAGGGATGACGACTCCACCACCTCTCTGGGCAGCCTGTTCCAATGCCTAACCACTCTTTCGGTAAAGAAATTCTTCCTGATGTCCAATCTAAACCTCCCTTGATGCAACTTGAGCCCATTTCCTCTCATCCTACCGCTAGTTTCTTGGGAGAAGAGTCCAACACCCGCTTCACTACCACCTCCTTTCAGGTAGTTGTAGAGAGCAATAAGGTCTCCCCTCAGCCTCCTCTTCTCCAGACTAAACAACCCCAGTTCCCTCAGCTGCTCCTCATAAGACTTGTTTTCTAGACCCCTCACCAGCTTCGTTGCCCTTCTCTGGACACGCTCCAGCACCTCAGTGTCCTTCTTGTACTGAGGGGCCCAAAACTGAACACAGTACTCGAGGTGTGGCCTCACCAGTGCCAAGTACAGGGGCACGATCACTTCCCTACTCCTGCTGGTCACACTATTCCTGATACAACCCAGGATGCCATTGGCTTTCTTGGCCACCTGGGCACACTGACGGCTCATGTTCAGCCGGCTGTCGACCAGCACCCCCAGGTCCTTTTCCGCCGGGCAGCTTTCCAGCCACTCTTCCCCAAGCCTACAGCATTGCACGGGGTTGTTGTGACCAAAAAACAAGAGTCCAAGAGAGGCAGATATGGAGGAATTGGTGCAAAGGAAGATAAGTCATCTAGCCAAAACCCACTCCCAGTTCATCCAGTTCATTCCAGCAAGCAGTGAAGATTATTATCATCTGCACCTTGCCACTCAGTGATATTTTCCAGGATACTTCAAGCAACATTCCCAAAAGGTCACTACTGACAGAGGCATCCTGTTGTAACGCATGCCATCAAAAAGCTGTGAAACAAATGGTTTTGCAGCAAGATCAGAAGCTGGGTTGGGCAGGAAGATGCTGCAGATGAGACTTGCTGTGCTGAAGGTAAGACCTGAAGCGCAGGGAAGTAAATTGCACTTAGCTGCAACCAACAGAGATTGACACTGCCATTGCTCCTCTCATTGAAGGAACATCAGACGAGTATTCCTGCAGGTCCCATCAGGTCTTTGGCCAATCCAAAACTCAGGCAACCAGGGTTTGACAGAATGGCAACAGGGAGAGAACAACACTGTTAATTGCAAGACCAAGCCTCTATTCATTTCACTATGAAAAAGCAACAGATGCTCTAAGCTCTTAGAAGATCTTGACTAACATTTTGGGAAGTTAAAAATCAGCTTTTGTGCCCCCAGTTGCAAAGACACCAGTGGACTTCTGTTTGTACCAAGTTTTACTGTAATGATATAAACAAGAAAGACTGGCTGGAAGTGTTAGGCTCCAGAACACTTTGTTTAGAAACAACAAAAAAAAAAGACCCACCCAAAAAACACTGTGGAGTTTCTTTTTCCCTTGTTGGATTTCCAAACATATTGTGGACAATGAACACAGTTGCTGGAATTGCTGCATCTGCTTCTTGACCTGTTTTACTGAAAGGCTACTTTTAAAAAATCTGAGTCTCTTTAGTCCCAGTCATTCTTTCCCAATATTAACAAAGACCTATAAATTACAAATGACCAATTTTCAGCTAAAGCACAGAATATGAAAAGAAGTTATTCATGCAATGGTATGTTGCAGGTCAGATCATTAGGGCAGGCTAAATCTCCCCAAGGTCCTCTACTTCCAAAGTCAGATTTCTGCATTTGCAAAGGATTTTTATTCCTTTAGCCATAACCAGTAAAATGACCTGGACCTGGACCTCCTGACCTGGAGGTACTGATTCAGAAAAGGGATGTGAATTCCAGCAAACATCAATGGAAGAGCAAAATTCCTGTCCCTCCCAGCTGCAGAAGGCAAAAGCCAAGCTCTGTCTATTCCAGATCATCCGTTTCAACACTTCTAGGAAACAAGTTACCCATAAAGTTAGGCAGGATACTCAGACACTCACTTCCATCCTGAAAAACAAACAATAAGGAGAAGGAATGTCTTGCCTTGCCTTTCCTGAAATCTGAATAGCTGTTAACAGGCCCTGTTGAACACACTCACATCACACGCAATATCTCTGGCTCCAGCAGAAGGAAGAAGGAAACCTGTGATTTCTGCCTCCAGAGGGGTGCCCACTTCTGACATTCTCTTGCCAGCCACAGGATACACCATAATTCATGTTCTCTACCACAGTCCTTTTAGGAGCAAAGGAAGATGTTTCTCCAAGATTTCTGTCTTCCAGGAATGAAAACATGAAATCAGATTTATGCAGGAGTTTCTTCCAGGGATGGCAAAAAGAAGAAGGAGAGTTGGAAAGGAGGGAGCATTCCCAGTAGGTGAGGTCCCTTCTGAAAGGTCCAGCATAACACATGTCAGTGTTATCCTAGTAGCATAGCTTGCATTGAATATTTCCTTTTAGCAAAGAAATTGAAGGCTCAAACCTGAGCTCTTACATTCCTGCTAGCTTGAATGCCAGAATAAAAACTCGGCTCTACACCTGCTCTTTATTTTTTCAGATACGAATATGAAATATGAAAATTTGAAATTGCAACCAAAATGCTGACCTTGCTCTGTAGGCAGCCTTTCCTCGTGCAGGTGTAGAAAAAAAAAAACAGTCTCCCTGAAAACCATCCACTGTCCTAACTGTGCTTGAAGATTAGCTAGCGGACAACCTCATTTCCCTTATTCTGTAATTTTGTCCTATGCTGTTGTTGAGCATGTCCTGGGGCATGTCTAAAGGTTGTTCTGCTCCAGCTGACATGGAGGACAGTTGGAGCTGGCCTCGCTGCAGTTTCATGCCTTGCATGCTGCATAGGGAATGTGCCCTCCTTGGTTAGTCCATGTCCTCTGGCTGGCTGGTCTCCACCTCATGACATGGGATGGAGTTACCAGCAAGGGCATCTTCTAGCCTGGGCATTTCTCTACCAGGAATAACCACTTAGTAGAGGTGCTTCTTTGGGTTAAGGAGCTTTTTGAAGCACAGACTGCCTCTTCATACTGTACTGTGGACAAAATGAGTCCCAGGTCTCAGCAATCTTCTAGCCACTACAGGCATGCAACACAGTACATCCTTCATGATATTTAACCTCCTCTGTGGGATGGCAGGAGACAGGAACAGGAGGACCACAGTGGGTGTGCAGGAAGAATGAAGTGACCTACAGCTCTTCTAATATGGGCGTTTATTACTTTCCCAATACGATAAAGCTGAGATCAGTCCCTTTCATGCCAGCACTACTGAACTATTATTGTTTCCTGCATGTGGAGGTGGAAATGTCGTATTTTAGCCCTGATTTGCTTTTTTCTTATTTTGTGGTTTCCATGTGCTAAAACTGACTAAGAGGAGTAACGTGTCCTCTGTAATGGTGAGAAGCAGCTGCTTTCATGTGATCTCACAGCCCATTAAGCAATGCCAGGCTTGAAGGTGTTATTGGAGGAAGCATTTTTACTGCCAGGATTTCTCCTGTCTCTAGGGTTGAGGCACCAGGGCAGACTGTTACCGCTGCTCACAGCAACAGCAAAAACCTCCTCACAGATCTTTAGACCAAAACTGGCAGAGTTTCATGTTAAAATGGATTTGTGCACATTTATGATTTGCGTGGGATTTTATCACAGCATGCAAGTCTTGGTTTTCTGCCTCGGTGCAGAGAATTCGAACCCAAACACACATCTCTTTCTGTCTACTTCATCTTTCTGGAGCCAACATTGGCACAAACAACTTTCTTCCAGTACTTTCCTTACCAGACCAGCAACTTACACCCTTTTTTTGAAACCAGCTGGCTTTGGTTTTCATTACAGTAAGGGCTGATTAACCTGGCACTCACTGCTCTTCACTTCATAAGGGCATGAGGCCAGCAACGACATACAGTAATAGCAAGAGTGACCAAAGAAGGTCTATGCAGAAACCGACTGCCCGAGGTAAGATTTCAAACCTCAGCACCTAAGTTATTCTCCTGTAATACATAGGAGTGGTTTAACGAATCTCAGAAACACCATGTAAGGGAGAGCTGGAAGACAAAGGCCCTGATCCAGTGAAAAAACTTGAGCAAACCTGACATTATAATGACAGTAGTAGCTATTATAATTACATCAGTAATTTTACTAGGGAGATGATTTCTACTTCTTGTCATGACAGATACAAAAGGTAGACTTAAGTTTGTCTGCCTTCAGTTACAAACACCTCTAAAATGGCAAGACCTTCAAGGATGCAAGAGGTATCCTATTTACACACATAATTTGCCTAGAGAATGATCCAGATCTGTACCTTTACATAAGCAATTACACAGTATCTGGCCAGCCAAATATCAGGTAGCCTGTTATCAGCACATCTTTACTCTCCCCTATGAGCCTAATGGTGGTATGCAAAGAATGAATTGGCCCAAATAATTTCACTCTTTCTTAACTGAGGCCACGTTTAAGAAAACAATCATCATAAAGACTTCAGATTTCCTAAAACTGAAACAATTCACTGAACTGCTGGATTTAGAAAAGATCAGATAAAAGAAGAAGAGTGCGTTAGTATAATTTCTTTAAGATGCCAGCTGAACTTGCAGTGGGGACCTTGCCTACACAGCAACAACAGGAAAAAACCCAAGGGCTCCTCAATGCAGCCACTGTTGCCCTGATATAATGTGAAATCATCTGATGGAGCAGATAAACTTGAGTGACTGAAGTCCTTTCTTGCAAACTTACAGACCAATTAGAGGAAGTCCAGGGAGACGAGACAGCTCTTCTTGACAGAAAACCTAGGAACTAGTAAACTCCCAGCAGAAATTACCACTTTCAAAGTCATATCATGTAATTTAAAACATCTGTTGAGATACTGAGTGGGGGAAAATCTTCCATAAGAAATAGATCAGGAACTTCTTTTTATTCCCTGCTTTTTAGAACTCTTCAAGAAAGGGATTTTCCTATTATTCTCAATTTTTAAAGGATGATATTCCCACCATAAAATACTCCTAGAGTATTTTATCTAGACACTTATTTTTCTCCAAATAATTATTTTTAAAAAAATTAAGGGAAGAATTTTACACACCTATTTTCTGGCTTCTTTAGTTCCTTTAGTCTTCCTGGGATGATATTGCAGAGTTTACATGTCCTTTAGCGTCTTCTTCTAGAAACACAAGAAAATAAATAAATAATCTGTCTTTCAGGGTTTTTTTTTTTAAACAAAACCAGAAATAACTCCACTTTGCCCTCTACTTTTGCCAAAGGACTTTAGAAACATAAGGCTTCCTACAAACTGAGATGAGGTGCTAATGGCAGAAATAAATAGAAGTGTGTTTATTACATTGTAAACATAAATCAAATAACGACTCAGTGGTTGCCAAAGTGTCATTAGTGATGAGCAAATCTCATGACAGCAAGAGCATCAGCCGGCTGATGTATAGCACTCAGCACGGCATACATGGCGTGACACGAGGGCCTGAAGTCGTGACCAGTGTGGTGTTGCACTGTGTATCCTTGAACTGTGGCACGAACATTTTGAAGGACACCCAGGCAGGTCCTTACAGGAGGCTCTGAAAGGTCTCAGTGCAATCGATGCATCCCCCATCACTTCTCAAACTGGGCCTTCTGCCAGCACATAGCTGAAGTCTAACCATTTAAACCACAAGGAATTTCTCTTGGTCCAGCCAGGAGAACTCAAATGTTCCTTATTTTTTTATTTTTGGTCTGGAATTTCTCAAGAAAATCTTTGCAATGACAGAATGTCTATGGGAAAAAAAGTTGTGCCTGTCCCTGCCAGGACTGAGGGAGACCTGAGCAGCCACCACGGTTGTGAGGGTATCTGCATCTTCTCACTCTCCTATGTCTCTGTACATCCCCATTTGGGTCCCCTCCTGCTGCAATGGGGACGCATGCAATTTCTTTCCCCCTGGGCTGGAATTGCCTATGGCAACTCTCCACCACTTTCCAGAGCCAGCAGGTTTAGGAGTGTACGGATGCCATTCTTTCAGAGATAAGGGATACAAAATCTAAGATCACTTTTAATTAAAGGAGTTTTAAATGAAAGTCTCACTTCTGCAACTAGATAAATTAGAATTTCTTAGGGAACAGGACAGGGCATCACTATGATCCCTTTTCAAAGCCAGGCTAGAGACACGATGGCTGTTTGCTGAGGCACAGCCTCTTCCCATCCTCTGCAGCTTCCCTGAAATAACTCCAGCCAAGCAGTAATTCATGGTCCTTGACTAAGCTATAGAAAATCTCATAGGGATCTAGAAGATAAATGGCCTTTGGTTTTCCATAAATAGAAGCGATGGAAACAGAGCATTTATGTTGCCTTAGACACTGCCAGAAGGGTTTGCAGCTTCTCTGCAAATCTGTAGGATTATATTGCTCTGTGCCTAAAAACATATTTACACTGGGAACAACAGGCTATGTGGAAATGGCGTCTTTTTATACTGACAAACCACTGGAAAATCAAGCCACAGTCCTTGATAGACTTTTGGACCACACTGAAGAATAGAATTTAGGAAAACATGAAGAAACTTGAATTGACATCAGTAAGGGTGAAAATCTCTGTCTTTGTTAGCAAGTATCTTTCAAAAGCAGCTCCCTGTAACTGCGTCCACCCTCCTGCAGCCATCGCTCAGGTCTCCTCCATTTGCCCCCTGTGGAAATCTGGTGCTGAAAGGACAAATATCAGATCTGATCCAACTCTTCTCTTGTCATTTTTATCTTTCTGGGTAATACTCAGATTCTTCCAGCTAGGTAGGCTGTTGAAGCAAGGTCAGGTCTATTAAATACAACTGCCCCTGCAGTTGCTTACAAGATGGGATTGCTATTGCATGAGTAACACTTTGTCCTTGTTGCTACAGTCTTATGCTTCCTTTTAAATCCACTACTTGGATTGCAGACATAAAGGGTGATTTCCCTGAATTGCAACATCATTTCTGTATGCAGACTAAGTATTGGGGTGTGATTAGTGTTAGGTCTTGTAGACCATCTGAAGGTCAATGTGTACAATGCGTAACGGTAGCAATACTCACTTTTGATTTGGTGCTCATGGTGTTTCACAGACCAATCACACTAGATGAGCAAATGCTGCATCAGACTGAAAACCGACTTCAGGTGACACCTGCTGTGTCTTCAGGTGGTGACATGTAAAGGAGAACCCTGTGCAGGCAGCAGCAGACCTATGGCGTCATCTCCCCTGATCCTTTCTCAGCAGTTGCAGTTATGCAAAGGGTACAAGAGGTAACAAATTGGGTCCTTCCAGTCCAGAAGCTAAAACAGGGGGCTCTAGGAGTAGAAAGTAAATAGTTGCAGTTTGTTGATACTCAGCACTGATTCATGCATGCAGCCTGGATGTACATCAAATCCTCCACTGAAAAAGCTGTATTAGTCATTGTTTCCAGAAAAATAGATCTTGCAGCAGACACCACAATGTACCTCTTTCCTTCTGCAGTTACTCATGCAATCATTACTTACAGTCTTCATTGGCTTATTTGAAAAATTCAAACATGAGATTAATTATATCAGTCATTAATTCCCCTGATCCTGGACAAAACTCCCATATATGAAGCAAAGGCTTCAGCATCTCATCTGCTATGACTGAGGGTTCTATTGCTTCTTTATGGAGTTGCACAGCTCTCCCCAAGGAAAGGGGTCAATCTTCCTCCATGAGAGGAAAAAAAACTTGGCATGAGGACAGGAAACACTGGGTTTTCTTTTTATGTCACATCCCTCTCTCTGAGAACATTCCTCCTCTTCCAAGGGCAGGGCTGACAGTGCTTTGCTTCCAGTTTCAGCCGTAATCCCTCTTTGAACAAGCTGCCATTGCCCTTCACCAGGACTATTCTTCCTGACACTGGTAACAGTTATTTGTCATGGCTGAGGAAAAGAAGTGAACTGAATCACACGTATATCCATTTCTAAGAAAGGCTTTTAAAACTCTCCAAGATGCTTTCCTCTGAGTGTTCATATGTATCATCTGAACAGCTGCCAGACCACCAGCCAGGAGGCACTATCAAGTGCAAAAACTCTTTGTTATTTTATATATTCCTCCAGTTGGAAATAATCAAATATTGCTAGCGTTCTGTGGAAAAGCAGTCCTGAAACATTAGTGACGTTTGAAGAAAGAAATAGGAGTTTCATCACATAATAATAGGCAAGATCATCTTTACATCTGTCATTTCTGCCACTTTTCCTGGAACACCACTGAAAGAAATTAATTTAAATTTATCTTAGCTGGACTAGACATCAACACCAGCTTTGCTTCCATTACTGCTGGACTTGAGTAATGGTTTTTCTGTAAATGTAGCTAACAGAAAAGATGAAAAATGTAAAGATTTTCACAAATTCTAAATGTTTTGGATCATGTGAGCCCTTGGACATTGATAAACGTGCACAGAGTTGCTATTACCGTGACAAAAGCATGACCAAAACTCCATCTCTGCAGGGAAGTAGACACTGCAAAGACCATTATTTTATAAATACCTGCCTGTTTCCATAATCCTTGATTTGCTTCCACTTGCATACATTTTGCGTACATATTTTACCACTTCCTCTGCATACCTCAGAGGCTGCAGCCATAACAGCTCTCATTCTAGAGCCTCTGCTTTTGGCTAGCAAGCTGTGACAGATGCAGTGAAATCAGTAGGAAAAGAGGTAGGTCTGTCATGAATATCTCATCCTCGTCCAGTGCAGGCTACTGCCAATTCAACAGTGCATTTGCATTTTCAGCTCACTCGGGTGCTCTGGAGAGACTTCTTGGGTGAGAGACAAACCACAGGAGTCTCAATACATTCGGGCATTTAGTTGGTTCTAGCTGGTTTGGGAGATGACCATTACTTTTTGTAAAGGAATAATGCCAAGAAAACATCTGACAGCAATGGGCAGCTGCATAGCAGAGGGCTGAGGAACAGAAAATTCTTCTGTCCTTAAGCCATGCTCTTCTTTAAAATGCAAAATATTAAAAGCCACAGTTTTTCTAAATGTGATCTTGCATTGAGCAGAAAGTATCACCTGCTGTTTTCATTCTTAGTGATCTAACCCAGATTAAGCCAATCATATCAAAGACAGACTGCCAAAATGTAGCCCTCTTCTTCATCCTGAAGAATTTACAGCTTAAGCTATAGTAGACGAAAAAATACAAGAAAATGAACAAGACGGATAAGATATGCAACACTACCTGGGGAGAAAATAAGAAGATTTCTAGAGATGGTATTAAGAACAGATTTGGAGGAGAGGAGAACATACAAGGTATTACAGCTGTTAGGGAAATGAACTGAAAACATTTCTTCCCGCTGTGGAAAAGGTTGGACCTTTGTTGAAAAACACAGAAATGAAAACAAAGAACCTTTTGTTTTCAAGCTGTGTCAAAAGCACTTTCACTGGTTTTGACAACCTTTTGAGGGAAAGGTTTTGACAAATCCCATGCTCAGCCTAACAAAGAGGGATGGGAGAGCAAAGGAGAGCAGAGGTGTTGGGGTACGACAAAACCATTGATGGAGGGCAACAGCGAGGAACTGCAGAGAGACAACACCAGGAGGAGTTAGCAATGAGGTCAATGACGCAAGTGACCCACAGCCTAGTTTTCCCAAAGATTTTTTTCTTTGGAGTTTGGAAATCATCTTAAATCCTCTCTTTTTTGCATTTTAATACGTGAGTGGCAGAAGGGTGCCCACTGCGTCTCATCCAGCCACTCCAACTTCCTACACAGCAAATAACCCTTTGGTACAACAGCTCAAACTCTCACACACAAAAAACACAGCATGCCACAGGAAAACAAAAAGCAGAAAGAGAATAGCTAAGTGCTTGGTTCCTTGTGGCATGGAGGTGTTAAGGTCTAAAACCCAGCTTTGGGGGAAGCCAACCGGGTTTCTCTTTGCTGCTGATAGCCCCATCACCAAAGCAACACGAGGATCGCAGGAGACAATAACTGGTCCTAATTGCAGTGGGTCTCGTGGGTTTGATGCAAGGTAGTGAGAGGATGGACAGGCAGCGTTTTGGCTGCTATAAAGAGCACTTCGGAAAGGCCAGGTTTAAAGAAATAAAAACCGGAAGATAGACTGTTTCTGGGGGTGGAGGGTGGGTGCGAGATAAATCAGTGCTGCCTAAAGAAAATCCTTAAGCTGCTCTGTGTGCTGCTTTTCAGTTCATAAAAAGAAATATGCTGCACATGAGGAATTTGTTCTGCTTCATGAATGGGCAGGTGACAGCTTTAAAGAAGTCACTGTCATTTTTATAGAAAGAAAATATTTTAACAAGATGTTCTGTCCTTGAACAGGGGCTATTCCCTGCGTCCCTGGGCACCTGATCCCAAGAGCCAAACCGAAGCATGTGGGACTGGAAAACAAGCAGACGAACGGCCACTGCCTCCCTGCAGCATGGCAGCTGCAAACAGGAGCTGCTGAAACGGACTTTCTTCTTGTCAAACACAGCATAAATCTCTGCTCCTGAAACAGCTCCCTGAAAACCAGCCATTCCTACCCTGCCCGGCAGGCTCTGCAGCAAGGCAGGCTGGCGAGCGGCTCTGTGGGAGCAGGGACCATCACCGCCACGGACCAGGGCTGCTGGCTTCAGGTGCGTTGGGCATTTGATGCATCTGCCAACCCATTTACAACGTCCCTCCACTGCTGCTACCTCCAAGCACGCTCTCAGCTTGGGAAACAAGAACAGCCCCCAGGATAAACTCGGTGCTTTCCCATGCCGGGAACATTTTCTGCCTCACTGACCATGTCAGGTAAACTTTTGCTGCAGTCCAGGCAGTCTCCCTCCAGCCATCATCTTCTGAAGGGCTGATGGACCCATCAGGGGATTAATTACCCCAGCAGGTCTCAGCAATATGCCTGTCGCTCCCCTTGCATGAAGGACAGCAGATGGATTCTTCTGCTACCAGGCTGTAACACACCCTTGCTGGATGGCCTGCCCGGATGATCAAGGCATCATCTCTTCCTCCCTCTGGTTCAGCCACTCATTTCCTTGTGCTGTGGGTACAGCCACCATCCTTGCAACACCCCACAGAGATACTTATTCCCCTTGAGGAATTAATAGCCTAAATTTCCACACTCAAGAGCAAGCTGGCAAAAAAGCCACATCCTGTGTGAGTCAGGTGCAACAGTGCATGTAAGAAGTACAGTGGCCTTGTGGTTACCTCAAGCTGTGATGTGATATCCTGGGCAGATTCCTCCTGCTTCTGCATGTCCCATGTTTATGAATATGCCAAAGGGTAACCCTGTCCTAGCAACCTTAGTCAGACCTTGTAAGCTCTTGAGGGTTTTGGAAATGACTATAAATACCCTTGTGTTTATTTAGAAATAAATATAAATAAACATGGTGTTTTGCTTACTGTTTCTGGCTTTGACATGTGTAAGACTTTTGGGTGGTACAGCGTGGTGCAAAGATGGTGATGGGACCATCCTATGGGACCCATCAAAGGCAAACAATCAGCCAGAACATTTGGGCAAAATCTGTACTTGTCTCCAAGCCACAGCATTTATTCAAAGTCCCGTGTAAAGGTATTTTTCTTTCCAACAGCTCATGATTTGTGCTACGTTATTGTTGGCTACTCTGTATTTGTAGATATTTTCACATCTGTTAGCCTGTAAAGAGCGACATTGTTCTCTCCTGTCTCTGTTTCTGTAGGTGAGATGATTGTTTTGGAAAGGACACCTTGTAGGTTAGATAGGCTTCACCTTGCCCTTTAATCATGTCAAAACTCAGGTGGTCAACACAACATGTGTGTATATATATATATATATATAAAAGAAAGACCCAGCTTCAGTTTTGGAATTTCTAGGGATACCAGCCCTTGTTTATTGCCATCCATCTGTAGAGTCAAAACACTCTTGGCCATTTTCACCAAATTCTCTGGGATGACCAAGAGCAATTCAAAAATGACAAGAGCAAATGCACTTTGACTGCAATATGGCTTAATTTTAACCAGCAGGATCTTCAGGAAAAAAAAAGAAAAAGAACTTGTTGACATGAAGCTTGTGGGGTCACTCATCTAGCATTGTGTAAGGGCTATAAATCTGCCTGGAAATGAGGCATGAAATGCATCATAAAAAGTATATAATCAAAACTATAAGATCAGTTTAAAAGTCATAGTAGGTAACTTATGGAGATCATTACATGCCTGAACTTTAAATCAAATGCTTTTCAGCTGTATATTTCTGCAAGCCTTTGCATAAAACTCCTTTCTCTTATTTTCCTTTACTTGAAACAATGCTAAGCATTAAAAAACCCATACTATTTTCTATAAATTCAGCAGTGAAAACTATGTAATCTGAAAGACAATACAAGCCTGCCACAGAAAGTGAGTTACAGTAGAAAGCATCACTGATTTAAACTTGGGATGTCGTTCAATAACGTAAAAGAGAATTCATCCTCTCCCGCAAAGATTTCGTTGACTTAGCTAATGCATCTCTCATTTTTACTTGTTACTTTAAGATGTTCTTCTGACCTCCATACCCCCACTATAATTATCTTGTTGGTGTTAGTTTCCCTCTCTTCCTCTCCCAAAAGACTATATTGTCTTTCTGTGAACAGATGAAAACCAGATGGGGAGGATAGGGAGGAGATACCGAGATTTGGGCCATCTACCTGAATTTTGCTGTGCCTGGTGAGTATGGGTAAGCATTATCAAAATTAAACTATTAAATTACTCTCTAAAACCTAATTGAAATCTTTCTTTTGATTTTAATATTGTGCCAAGCTCCCAAGAGTGGGAGTCATGATCCTTCCAAATTACACGGGCCCAGTCTTGTTTAACATCTTCATCAATGATCTAGATGAGGGGATTGAGTGCACCCTCAGCAAGTTTGCAGATGACACCAAGCTGGGCGGGAGTGTCGATCTGCTCAAGGGTAGGAAGGCTCTGCAGAGGGATCTGGATAGGCTGGATCGATGGGCCAAGGCCAATTGTATGAGGTTTAACAAGGCCAAGTGCTGGGTCCTGCACTTGGGTCACAACAACCCCGTGCAACGCTGCAGGCTTGGGGAAGAGTGGCTGGAGAGCTGCCCGGCGGAAAAGGACCTGGGGGTGCTGGTCGACAGCCGGCTGAACATGAGCCGGCAGTGTGCCCAGGTGGCCAAGAAGGCCAACGGCATCCTGGGTTGTATCAGGAATAGTATGACCAGCAGGAGTAGGGAAGTGATCGTGCCCCTGTACTGGGCACTGGTGAGGCCGTACCTCGAGTACTGTGTTCAGTTTTGGGCCCCTCAGTACAAGAAGGACACTGAGGTGCTGGAGCGTGTCCAGAGAAGGGCAACGAGGCTGGTGAAGGGACTAGAAAACAAGTCTTATGAGGAGCAGCTGAGGGAACTGGGGCTGTTTAGCCTGGAGAAGAGGAGGCTGAGGGGAGACCTTATCGCTCTCTACAACTACCTGAAAGGAGGTTGTAGTGAGGTGGGTGTCAGTCTCTCCTCCCAAGTGACAAGCGATAGGACGAGAGGAAACGGCCTCAAGTTGCACCAGGGGAGGTTTAGATTGGATATTAGGAAAAATTTCTTCACTGAAAGGGTTGTCAAGCACTGGAACAGGCTGCCTGGGGAAGTGGTGGAGTCACCATCCCTGGAGGTATTTAGAAGACGTGTAGATGTGGTGCTTAGAGACATGGTTTAGTGATGGACTTGGCAGTGCTAGGTTAACAGTTGGACGTGATGATCTTAAAGGTCTCTTCCAATCTAAGTGACTCTATGATTCTATTTCCTTACTTTGACAGCTAATTTGTAGCTCGCAGCCTGATGTTATCCTAGCAATGAGCTTATGGTCCCATTACCATCATACGGTAGTATCTTCCAAGCAAACAGAAACACTTTCTGTCATCTAATCATCATGCCAAAATCAGGTTTGCAAGCCAAAGAGCAATACAGAAGCCTCCACCAGACAGCATAAAAACTGTGTGAGTAAGCTAATTCAGTGGCCGAAAATAAATACCCATGTTTGAGTCAGACAACCCAAAAGCTGCCAAAACCTGACTTGTTACGAACATGTGACATATGAAATAAATTCTGCTGAATATCTCCAGATTAAGATGAACACTGCTGCCGCTGGGTACTTCAGATGACATTTAGGATTAATGAGAGATCCGATAAGTAGAGCAGAAATTTGGAATTTATAGATGGGTAGTAAGTCTTTTGCAACCCCTGAGTAAGCAGGTAGTGTGTAGTTGTGGTGGCTCAGGAACTGTGTGACCCCAAGACTCACAGGCTGGTGCCCAAGGTCTCTCCTGGACAAGGGGAAGAGGACCAGATGCTACCTTCATCCCTTGCTCAGATGCACTGATGGGCTTCTCAGTCTGGATACAGAGGTAAAGACTTCCCAGCCTTCATCCACCTCCAGCTACACATGGGAGAAACCAAAGCAGTTTCCCAGTGACTCTTCTTCCCACAGCAGTGGAAAAACCTGGGTAGAGGAGAGATAAACAGCCCTGTGATCCCTTGCTTGGTAAAAAGGTTACCCTCAGTCAGGTCCTAGCAAGAAGCTGGCATGATCACCCAGAGTGCTAACAAGTTTTGCTTACAAGGCACAGGAAACACTAGAATAAAGTGAGGGTGAAATGTGGAAGAAAAGCACAGGAGCACAGACAGAAGGCAGAATCGGGGGGAGGGGGGGAACCCAACCACCAAATAGCCAAGTATATGGTCTATATATCTTCTTTTACAGACTTATTACATTATCCCCTGCTATCTGCACGTCACACCCTATCAGTCGCTCTCCACAGATTTACACAATGGATTTCCTCCCCCTTGGTGACACAGTGCTTTGGCATTTGGACCGGCAGGGCAACAAATATTGATCTCTCTGGAGCGACTCCTGATTCCAGCACACAATGTCCTGTGCTGCAGTCCAAGGCTCCGGCTGTCTCTTCTGCTCCACTTTATCACTGATGTCTTGGCTGCATCTTCTGCTTTTTTTTTTTTTTTCNAGAAATTTTTTGAAATGAATAACCGCTCTGCCTTAGCGTCAGCTGGAATAGCGTTGAACATGGAGCTGAGATTTATATGAGCTGAATGCTCAGACAGTTGTTCGGGATGGAAAATATTAACCTTCAGAGTCTGACAGTTGATTTTAAGCAAACATCTCTATCTAATCTATTTATATGAACCTTCTCACTGCAGCACCTTTACATGTAAATCTTGCGTTCACCAACAGATACAGCACTAGGAGCTGCAGAGACTAGCAGCTAGAGTAGGGAGTTTGGTCTTGAGCCCTTTGCTCTGCTGGCACCACTGTCCATATCTTCCCAATGCCTCAGTTTCCCTACGAGGTCCTTGAATGTGCTTGAGGCTGGATTTTGCTGGGTTCAGGACTCTCCGCCACTTCTACAAGCATTTGATCTGCTCAGGGGGGAAACCTAGCTAAAAGGTGTGAGGTATTTCAGCACTTCACATCCAGATTTTGAAATGGCTCAAGATCCAAAACATTTTTCAGGTGCCCCAATGAGAGCAAAGCCTTTTCAGTTCAGCACATCCTCACCCTTCACAGTCATATAACCCCAGTGGCTGAGGCACAGGGACTGTCGCCAGGCCCTTCAGCTGCAGTGAACACAAGGGAGCAAACCCAGTGGAGAAAAAGGGGAGCAACAGATTCCCGCTGTCATCACTTCTCGTGACCTTTCCAGGTACTTTGGGACCTCTAGCATGTCAGTTTAGCCCCAGGTTCTGGGAACAAATCAGCTGACATTTACTGTTTTGATTTGGGGTTTTTTTTCTTTGCAAAGAATCTTCCTTGGCTTTAAAAGAAAAGCATGAAAGAAGGGAAACTAATAGTTCCCCAGGGAGGAGACACTATCTAGTAAGAACATAAAAGTTATTAGATTTTAAAAATGTATTGCTTTTTAAACCATTCATTTGGGGGCTAGTACTTCTCCTATTACCCTTAAAGGTGGAAACGGCAGGCTCAGAAAATTCAGAGTAGAAGCAGGAGGATTAATGACTTCAGCTCTCTTCCCCCAAAGGGGTATTGCAAAGCTTGGTTACCTTTTTCCTCCTTCTTTCTCAACCCAAAGTACCTGAGGTCACTTCAGCCAGTCTGGGTCGGGTCGGATAGGAGGACATTTGCAGGGGAAGAGCCCTGCACCGGTCACAGAGGAGAAAAGTTTAAGTAAACAGAAGTCATTGCTTTGCTGGGAGTGAGCAGGGCTGCAATGATGTGTCCCAAGGGCTGGAGGGGCTGTCACTTCTCTGCCTCCACTCCACAGCATGCAGGTCCTACTGCGTGCTGCAGAGCACTGGGAGCAGGAGGCATCCCGATTTCGGGTGAGGAATGCCTCGGGCGAGCTCGTTGCAGGGCTTTGAAGGAAAGTCTCATGTTTGTGATTCCCTTTGCATGAAATAAAAGGCATCAAGACTGACTCTGGCCCGAGCTTGGCTCTTTGCCTGTGGAAAACATAACGGTATGTAATGTTCCTCATGCCAGTGGATAGCCCAATAACTATTTTAATTACTGTTTATGGTAACTGAATCGCAGTGGAGAATTCAACAGCACATTTTTAGGTTCTTAACTCATTGTCAATATGTTCCTCCTCCATATCCTGGGTAGGATACTGTATGCAGGACCATACTGGTTCAGAGGCACTTAAAACAGTTATGTCTAAGGTAGTCATGGCACACTTGCCCAGTCCCAAGCAAATTCTACCCAAAATTCTCCCAAAGAGTTTTGGTTAGTTTGAAGGGCTGAGGGGACCAGAAGTGCCTTGCAACTCCGAGCCTTTTCGACGAGCCCACAAAAAGCAACCACAATGTTCTAACAACCAGTTGAAGATCAGCAGAAAAATTATTTTAGAAGGCTCAGGGAAAGCTTGACAGCTTTACAAAACTAAGGCAATTATGTGAAGCTTTGGTGGGGCTGGTGAGAAGGAGCTGTGAGGCAGAACTACTGCAATCAGCTGTCAAAGCCTGCACAGACATAGCCATGATTGACAGGTTGGTAATTGACATGCAGCAAACAGAGGAATCGGCATTAACCACCCCTCTTTTCCTACCACTCATCCTTCTGACTGGACTCATGCTTTCTGGTTTTAATGTTGTCACCCCCTCATTTTAATTAATCAGAGCCAGCTACAGTGCAAACTGTCCACCTGTTCCCCCCAAACTGCAATCAAAGTCCATTAATAACGAAAACACAGGACACACATAATCTTTCCAGCCATGAAACGAAAGCCTAGGAAATACCTTGATACTTTTGTCCCAGGGAACACTGACTTTCCTTTCTGTTCATTTCTCCAACATCTGGTACGCGTTGCTGGGGAATGATGCTCCATTCAGCCTTGGACTCCTTCCACCCTGTGGATTCAGTAACAGAGTCAAGACACCTGTACCTAAAAGCAAAGCCATCCAAGTCTGATTGGATATGCTGCCTGAGAGATATTATTCTTTTCAGATGAGAGGTAACTATTAGGCCCTGGCTATACTGGAAAGACAACATTCTATTTCTTGCAAGGACTGGGATATTAATTTCTGGCACAATTCAGAGTCAGGACATTTTTGCTCTCCTAAAATTCCCCCACCCTGAGTTTACAGTTGGTGGGATTAAACTTTATTCCCCCACCAAAAAACACAAACTCAACTTCTGTTGCTTTGCCAGTATCGTCTGGCTGTACAGCCCCAACCCAGAGTTGCAATGGTGAAGGAATGTGCTGTAATGCCGTGTCTTGCCAAGCCCGAAGTAGGATTATTCCGGCCTCTCCAGGCCTTTAAAAATGGCCATACTTTGCTACCTACCCCGCTCTCCTGATGAAGGCAGCTCTGCAGCAGGCAGGAGGCCACAAGCCCCCTCAGATGTGTTGCCAAGAAGGGGATACATGCTGCACCTCAGCTGTTGGGATGACAGCACTGATCTCCGGAGAAGGCAGGATGGCACTGATGGATCGGTCTGCGCACTGGCACAGCTAAAACAATATGCATATTTTTGAGGTTATTCTGGGAGTCACCCTGGGCTCTCTGCTCACTGTAAGGCCCAACAGTGGCTGTTTCTGTGATGTAAAGACTAAAGAAGAGACACAGCAGTGACAGCTCAGGTCACGGAGTATCATCTGTGATGGAGGAGCTTTGGCCACAGTCCTAGGCAGGTGGGATCATGAGCTGATACTGCCAAAGCGGTGTATTTTACTGATGCAATATTATCACAGCATAAATAACGGTGCAAATAGAAGACAGCTTCATTTATAACAGTCAAGAGCGACACTCAATCTCAATCCATCTCCAAATAAAACCTCTCGATGCCATTGCTAAGATATGTACTCTCCACCACAGGCTTTGTCTAATGAGCAAGAGGGCAGACTCAAATAAATACTGCTTATGCCAAGCTCACAAAGCATGTCTTTCCGGTCTGGGGGTTGGACCACCCGGGCCAAAAGGCAAAAATTGTCTCAGGTAGATCTGAACGCCTACAGGCATTGAGCAAACAGCTTTGCAAGAGCCGAGCACAGTAGACGGAGCTATTTATCATAGGCAGGGGCCAGAAACAAATGAACTGACCTGTAAAACCAAACACTTCTGTGGCTCTGATTGAAAGCATGCAGGATATTCCTGTTTCAGGATCCGACACAATGGCTGTGTCTAGCCGGACATGCCTTTAAGTGATTGAACTCAAGCTCTGTCTGGGCAAGGCGTCAAACTCCACAAATGTCTATCCAAGCCTCACACCTGATGGCACTTTGAGCCAGTCCAGACAATACTCTGGAGTTTACGTTCCACTTCTTCAACCCTCTCCATCCCCACCACCAGCTGCCAGCCAGCCTGCCTAAGTTCAGAGAGAGCGGGGGAGATCAAATGCAAGCAGACCCTTTCAAAAAGCAAAGAAGCCCTGCAAAAAATCAGACTTCTGGCATCAGTGCGGATCTTAGACTGAGGAGGTGTGAAACCATGCAGCCGGCAAGCACCTCCAAGCACCGGCTGCAAGAAACACAGCAGCACGGAGCAATGTGGGTTCAAAGGGGCCTCTGGTAGGACCAACACCCTGCTGAAAACAGGGCTAACTTCTAAGTTGTATCAGGTTGCTCATGGCCTTGCCCAGCCAAGCTTTGAAACTCTCCAAAAATGGGGATTTCACAGCCTCTCTAAGACTTTGTTCCAGCATTTGAGCACAGCTGGTGAGTGGCCACCTCTTATTGCTGATTTTTGTATGGACACAGCATCATCAGTTCCTGCTGATTCTTATTCCCGCTAGATGTTATGTTACAAAGAAGCATCAGCACTGGCCACTATTCCTAGGGGGACAGAATCAACTCAAATTTGAAGTGAGGCCTTTATTGATGGACTCAAACTATTCAGAAGTTAAGGATATGTTACTTTTGTCACGGTGACTCTTCTGGGGGTTCCTTCTCCAATGTTACTGAAGCGTCAGGATTGCTGTCATCTTGGCAGTAATGCATAAAGTCTGCAAATCGGCTGAGCTGTCACTGCATTTGACATGGACACAGGACTTCAAGATGAGAGGAAGAAAACACAATTTCCCTGTTGTCCCATTCACCTCAGATATAAAGGAAAAGCTGAAGTCCTGATTCAGAAAAAAAAAAAATAAAATCAGCACCTAAGCAAAAGTTGCTCCTGAGCAACCTGTTCTTGTTGACCTTGCTTTGAGCAGAGATTCCCTCCAACCTCAAATATTCTATGTGATTTTAGTGGAACTTAAAATAATTTTTCATGCTGTTTTGAATACAACTGTATTTAAACATGCATTTACGTGCATTCCTGAAATGCAGCATTAGTGGATAGCTTGTTGATAAAGCCGTGGACTAAAACCGAGAAATTTTTGACAATCAGATTTTATGTACCTCCAAGCCTGGTCTGGAAATGAATTTAGTTGCTTTAGCATTTTTCTGCATGAGGTCCCCAACTCCTGCGTTTACCAGTGTGGCTGTATGGATTTCATGGGAGCAATGATGATTTACACTCTTTGAGGTGCTGACCCCACTGCCCATACTCGTATTGTCTCCCTATCAAAGCCACATGCCTTCTTTACTTAATTTATTGCACTGACCTCTAAAACCATGTAACTCCTCTGGATTCTTTCTAAAGCCTTCAGATAGATGACATTCAACAGGAAGACAAAAAAGCCAAAGAAAAGGAAAAACACCCTTCTCACAGAGGAAGAATAGCCTGTAATCTTATATATGTGGCTTCCAATTTTTGGCAATAGCAAGCCCACAATTTACATATTCTAATATGCATCGTTTTGATAGCAATTACACTGCCTGAGGCGCACTTTGAATGAGCCATCCTTGGTGTTCTGACACAGTGAGTTTCCAGAGGAAAATATTGCTTGTTTTATCCTCAGCAAAAGAAGGCCCTTAAAATGTATAAACAGTTAAGCCTAGACGTTAAGTGCTGGGAAGGGATGGAGGCTGAGGGAAGGGTGAGAAAGATGAACACGGATATGGATTAAAAAAGGGAGAGGGGACCGGAGAGTGGGAAGCTGGGGGGTCTGGGCATAAATGCACATGCTACAGAGGCAGTGCTATTGCACCGGGGGACATCAGCTGCCCCATCTTCTTCTCCAAGTGTCCCATCAGTCCCACATTTAAGTAAATTGGAGACAAAAAATGCAAACATTTCCAAAACATAAATCCTTCTGCAGCTCAGCTCATGCTAGCGAATGATTTGGTTAGAGAAGAGATGGGAAGGAGATAGCTCGCAACCTGAAGGTCTTCTCGGTCATCTGAAAAGCGTTAGAAGGACCACAAGGCAACAGTCTGTCCCTGAAGATAATCAAGCCCTATAACTACGACAAAATACTGGGAATAACGCTGGCAACAGAACAGACAGTCTCTTCCTGGGGACAAAAGCCAGAACACACTGATTTATGGCAAGAGGAGGAGGGATTTTTTTTTTTAACCAAGACAATCTGAATCATTGTAGAGGCAAGAACTTAAAAATAAAGACCAGATCCCATGTCCTTTCTCAGTTTAATTGCAGTTGCTTTAACAGGATTTTGTTTGAACAAGGATGCCTGATGTTATGTCTACTCTGAAAAGAAAAAAATGCTTTTATTTCAGTTTGGTCAACCCCAAAGAGCTAACCCGGGTTAAAATAGAGGTGAAAACACTACAAGAACCCAAGAACATATGGACTGGTTCAGATCAAAGGTCCTTATATGCTCAGGGAGGAACATATAAGCATGGGAAGCAATGACTAATCCCCATACTATATTCAGCCCTTGGAAACCCACAGCTTTAGAAATGTTTGAAGTCAGAGGTCCCAAACAATGGACATGTTTAAGAACCTCTCATGGGCACATGCTTCATATGACAGCTCAGCCTTCACAATATCCCACAGAAATGAGGTCCTCAGTCAGATAATGGATGGTGGGACAAATTACTGTGTCTCAGTTGATTTAAACCTGCTGTGTGGGCACCCCAGCTTCTTCAGTTATGAATTACAGCCAAGAGCTGATTTGGGTTTCAGGTTGGCATTGAATTCAAATTGCTGGACTGAGTGAGAGCCTATGCTATTTTTCCTTCTTTTTTTCCTCCTTATTTTCATTAGCGTTAATTAATATGAATTGGTTTACTGGAATTAAAAACATATTTTTCTGCTTGTGTATGTGTATAAACATACCTTAAGTTAAAACAGAATCAGAATATAGATATGAACCAAGCCAAGGATCCAAGCACACTCTAGGCTTAAGGAAAGCCCATACTCCAATTTCCAGTTTGTGCCTGAAATCAAGAAAACACCCCAGAAATATCTGAGATTGGTGAGAACAGTTTATTAGTCTACAGTATATTAGCCTACCCGGTTTTTATTTTAGTGGAGTCTACCTGATTGCAACAAGGATGAATGACTGATTTTTTTTTTCCTAAGGCTCCAATCCAAGTAGCATACAACCCTTCCTTTTTCTTTCTTTTTTTTTAAATATTTTTGGCAAATAATTTCCTTCTCTGGTTTCTTGTACCATATTTTGTATATGAAGGCTAAGGACATGCCTGGCTACATGAAGGGGTCACCATCCGGGTTACAGATTAGGAAATAGTACAGTTTGTCAACATTTGGCCCCGACAAACTTTGAAAATATAAATACAGATGGTTTTATTTAAAAGAGAAAAAGTTCAAATTCTACTAAAGGTTGAAACTTGTTTTCTTTCCAATCTCATTTTTTCCCTGAGTGTTTGGTACATTGTGTTCCATCGTTATCAAGTTTAATCGCCTTTACATAATAAAATGTAGTTAGGAAATGGAAATAGAAATTGAGAGTCCTTTGGTTTTGTGGTTTATTCGAGAAATTCCTAGCCCAAATCGAGTAGAATTCATATATGTCAAGTATTTCTGGGAGTATATTCCCATGGTAGGAGGGAACACAAGCCCAAGTAGAATAAAGAGGATAACTCATGTAATTGCTACATCTGCGAACCAGACGATTAATTCCCTTCATTCAGTGTGTGACACTGAACTGCCGTGGCTGAACCGCTCTTTGCGTGAACTCTGATCCTGTATAAGTTGCACAATATTCGAATGCAGTCCACATTTTAGCAGTTCTTGCTCAGGTGGGGATTTCCCCCCCAGAAAATATAAATTGAAGCCTTTACAGTCCAGTTCTGCAACATATCTCTCCGCATCAAAGTTCACAGGCTGACAGTGGGGTCCCGAATTAGCAAAGAAAGTTGCACAGTAGATTTTTCTTAACAAGAACAAACTCTCCGCCAAATACCTATAACTCAGGCCAACATAATTCATATTGATAACTTAACATATGGCTTTCAACAAACCGTGTGATCCAGCGCTTGAACGGCAAGAAATCAGTCTAACGTCTATCTCACGTCTGACACTTTCAGTGACCTTTGGATGCTACTACTTTAAAAATGTCATATCATGCAAACTTCATGCCCCAGGGCTAATAATCCAATAAACCCACATCTTGTTATTGCTTCCTGTTTTGCTGAAGCTTTTCATCTCTCTCTCCCCTAACAAAAGCAAAGGAATTCATTCGCTATGTGAAGCATAGAGTAGACGATAGCCCTGGGTTGAATAAAGTAAAAACAGTGCTATTGCTTGAAAAAGGGACACATTGAGAAATACAGAATCAACATCGCAAAGAAAAGGTCTGGGTTAAGACCACTGTTTTTATCAAGAGAGGTTAAAAAAATCTGGCATTCCTTAGCAAAGAGCTAGATAATGTTCATAGCAGGACACCAGTGAGCGTGGAGCAGAAACAAAGTTTTGGAGATTTATTTCCCTGGAAATATTACTGTGACTCTGCATGACATTTGGATAAGCTAACACGGGTAAACATGGTGGAGACAAAACCCCTTTAACATGTATGTGAAACTGATTAAAACATCCTGCTCAATTTTATCAGTTCAGAGTCACGTCTTTGGGGTAGACCTATGAATCTGTTCTAGGTAATATTTGTGCTCAGGACTTGAATGAAGAAACAAAGAGTGAACTTGCAAAGGCTGAGATTATATCACAGTAGGAAGGTTTGCAAGAGATTTACCAGCCGAGATTAAATTCCCAATATTCTTGGAACACTGGCAAAATGGGCTGAAATGAAGATGCTCAAATTCCACAAAGACAAGAGCAAAGGATTGTACTTAGAAAGGAGAAACCAAGTGTGAATGGGGAACTGGTGGCAGGGGCCATACTTGGGTGTGAAGAACCTGGGGGGCAAGATGGAGCCGCAGACCGAAGGAGTCAGTGGGACTCAAGTTGCTTGAGATAAAGGCCACCTTGTGCAGGGCTGCAGTAATGTGAGTGCTCCAGGGTTACTCCATCCTGCTCGGTGCTGCTGGCTCTCGAACTCAACCATCGCCTTCGTTCGGGAATGGGAAAGGTGATGAGAATACACTCGAAAGAAGACAGAAGAGAACAGCTGGGGAAAAAAAAAGACTTTGGAAAACACAGTGTATGAACCAGAATTTAATTTGTCTAAACTAGAAAAGTGGCAACAGGAGATGGGAAATGTGTGTTCACAGCTAAGCACATAAAGATCATTATCAAGAAAACAGCAACCAGCAGCTCTCCAAGACTGCTGCGAGGAACACACGAAGCTATTGGCTTTATTTGCAACAAAGAATACTGAGGTTGGGTACTACAAAACATTGCAGATCTTAAGGGTAGCTGGGGGCAGGCTCAATAGTGGCAGATACCTGTCCAAAATAAGCCAGATGTACCTGATCCTGCCTCAGAGCAGAGAGGACAAAGTAGCATTTTGCCACCCTCCCCAGCCAAAAACACGTTTCCAGAATTTCTCCAGCTGGGAACCCTCAACATGTCTGCGGGCTTAAGCACTGTATGTAATTGTTACTTTGTTAGGATTTTTTTTTCCCCCTTTACATCAAACATCCTGAAGGCAGTGGTAAATATATATATTAACAGCATGCTAGCTTAGTCATCCGCCCCACAGAAACGCTGGAAAAACTTCAATTTGACATGGATGCAAAGGCACTCCAACCTCAAGAAGAACGTGGTCCATTTTGCCATGAGGACACTGTTTTCAATGCAATTTTTGTACTGAGCCCATAATAACTATGATACCTGTCTCTTGGGACCAGTAGCTGAAGGACCAATGAGTTACACGTTGGTTTTGGTCATCAACATGCAATGCTGGTTACTATTATGCAAGGACGCGTGGTCCAAACGCATCAAGCAGCACAAAGCATGAGCAATAATTCATGGTCAGATTTTGATTAAAATGCAGTTTTGATTCTCCTTAGGATTTTGAGACATTCATCTTTAAGAAAATTAAAAGAAAAGTGGATCAGAAGGGGGAAGACACAGCACTTACAACCTTACAACTCAGAGCTGCAATGTCAAAAGCAAAAACTTGTGTTTGTGTTTCCTGTTAATGCATAAAGAAACTTCAGGGTTTGCGATTCAGCTGTGACTGTGTGATCCAGTCTGGATAGAGTTATTTATTTTAAAAAAAAGTATACAGAACTAGAAGCCACATTTGCTGCAACAAACACTAAAAGGCAGCGTGACAGCCCTGCATGCCCAGTGGGAACAGCAATGCCGGCTGGAGGAGCCAAGTCACTGTCCCAGCCAACAGCGAACACTGCCTTTCCCTTCACGCACCACCCTGCAGCACATCCTGCTAACGCATTTCAGGAACACAGTGACATTAGGCTGATAGTTGCGCCCTTGCTAACTGAATGGAGACAAAATATATCACTGAGGCAAGAGCTGAAACTCTGCTGCAGCCCCACTAGTGACCTCAACAACCTCCAAAGCTTCCTTTGCACAAGCTGCAAATCTCACCCAAAAATGCTGATTTTTGTCCCCTGCTGTGCTTGTGTTTTGCAGAAGCAAAATTCTTGCAACACCTGCGCTCCTGCAGTCCCAGGCAAACCTCAGGGGATGTACTGAGCTCCCAGCACAAGAAAAGCTCCGCTTTCCTAAATAGGACGCAAATAATCAAGGTTTGACTGTATGACGTATGATCACATTGGGCAATGTTTCCTGAAGCAATCTATCCCCCGATCCAGATGGGAGGTGCTGTAAAAGCTGACAGGGGCTGCAGCTAGCAAATCATACCGGAGATTGAGGAGATTGTAGAAAATAGTCCCGAAGCTTTCAACTCCATGTGCAGCTGCAGCACGGAAGGCAAACAGGATGTTGGTTGCACTGATAGAGGAATGTAATATAATTGAAAAGATTTGGTTATTATTGTATGAGGAAATGATAAGGTCTTGTGCAGGGTATGGTTTGGTCAAGAAATGATCTGGGAAATAAATTATATCAATTCTCCAGGCTTAAGACAGGAGAAACATTCAGGACAATGGGTTTATTCTCATTTCTAACAGCTGCTGGTAGATGGACCAGCTATAACATTCAAGAGAATGATGGTTTGTGTCTGTTTGCTTTGTTCAGCTGCCAAATGTGAAAAAACACTTTCAAGCAAAGTCTCAAAAAGTTTCCCATCCTCTGTCAGCACAGCTCTGCAGCCCCACACCCAGCCTCACCAGTGCTGCCAGAGCCGGCTCTGGCATCCAGCGCTGCAAAGCACCTCTGCTCTGAGAAGACTTCATTGCAATGCCACCACAAATAGTCCCAAGGACAACCTCAGAAAAATAAATAAAAGGAAGAAGCTGCCTCTTAGCATAAGGTAACGCTCAGGGTCACCTCTGGTGACGTGACCTCAGACAACTCTGGTTTTCGTTTGCAGATGTCACGCAAGGGACTATACTCCGAAGATCTCTGATGCAGCAAACCATTGCCAGCTTGGACTTCACCCTGAGCTACGTTTCACACTTTGCCACATGTAACCCAAATATTTTGCAAACATTACTTCAGCAACTCACCAGTGAAAGAGAGAAAAAGAACAAAACAAAACTGTTACTAAATCGAGCAAATGAGGTAAGGCTGATTAATGAAAGAGATGACTGCTACACCATTGGCCTTCTGTGAGGTCAAAACCAGAACGTATTTGTTGATATACCTTCAAAAATAGATGTAGCAGCAAGAAGACATGTACTCACATTCATGAAAATACGGGTTTAGACAGATGTTAACTTTGCTGGGTCAGCCACACACGATGATTTGTCAACCACAGCTCTGAAAAATTTTCATAAAGACATATACTTACACCAATACATCTATAATAAAGGCAGGACAGCTATTGGATTTGGTTACTGAGAGAGACCAGTTATGATGACACCTGGAGATATCCAATCCCACTTTTCAGATGGGATAACAGGACCTGGAGGGGCTTGTGGGATCCCTGCAAACCCTATATCTCCCTTGGTACTTCTCACACAGCCAACTCCAATAATATAACCTCGCTGGTGGCTGCCCTTAACACCAGTTTAAACTGGCTAAGCCTCCTTGCTAAGGAGGGGACCTCTTTAGGACAAGTCTTCAGGTGGCTTGCAAAAAATGAGAGACCCCATCTAAGGTTATCAGCTGTGCTTCTTCTCTGGTCTCTCAACCATCAGTAGAAGACCCTTGGGGTCCCCTTGGATGTCTGTCTTTCTCCGGGGATGCAGAGGCAGCCCGGATGCTCAGCATAGACCACTTGACTCTCATTAGGTGCTAGAAGGTACGTATGACCTCACGGATCCCCATCCAGGCCACCAAGCCATAGCAAGCCCAGTTACAACATAGTCCTGGAGTCTTTGGTAATAAATGCTTCTGCTACAGAGTTTGCTTCAGGGAGGAGAGTAAGTCACCAGACTGTGCTCTTCTCACTGTTAATGGGCATTTTTTTAAAAGGTTTGGTGGTTGAGTGAAACCCCTGAAGTTCAAGCAGTTGTCTTAAACTCTGTGTCTACCAAAGCTTGAACGGGTGATGGGTACCAGGTTTTAGATCCTTTATTTCACCAGGGAACACCTGACAATAATCCATGGAAACCAGTGGAAATGATCACGGTGTTGTCTAATGCTTAGTGGTGGCGTAATCTGGTCAAGCATAAGAGCAAGCTTCATCCTTCTCCATTTGACCTCAGCTCAACTACCTCTTTTTCTTTCTCCTCCGTATTTCAGTACCTGTTCAGATGATAAAAATGGAAAAAGAAAAGCCAAAAACAAACCGCAGATGTTTATGTAGAGACACGGGGGGTTCTCAAAGCCTCAGTAGGTTTTTTTTCTTACTTCTACTTGTTCTGAGTTTTACATATCAGCTCTGGTTCCTCTGGAGCATACCATGATTGCTTTACACATTTTCACAGTAGCAGAGATTTTACACAAACAGCTTGTATTTTCCAATATCTTCAACAAAAGAACAAAGAGAAAACTATCTGTTTGTGATTTTTGAAAGCATCCCTTGTACTCTAGTGTTGCAAAAGACCAGGCCAGATTTCTGCCAGAGAGAAATTCAGTAGAACAGAGAAGGAAAATAAATTAAGAAGATTTATTTTAGTCTATTTTTTCGTCTCTTAAGTCTTATAATTGAGCATTATCTGACTATAGACATAAACACAGGTCATTTTTGCTAAAGCATTTAGCTGTTTATCTTTTCTGCTCTGTACGCCGTGATATTTCTGGCCAGAAAAAGGCTATATATCAAACTCATAACTTTCTACTCATTTCTTAATAAAAATCAGCTAATTGCATCATCTCTTCTCCCTGCCAAATAGAGACTGTCGTTTTATTTGGCCTATTCCAACTTGTTTTCTGTAGAAGTCATGATATTTCTGGATGTTTCTTTCTCATTTGAGAAAATAAACTTTGCAAAATGGAATAAATCTTCCACAAACACAAGCTGATTTGGACCTGAAAAATGCTGTGTTCAGACTAGGATGTTTCTACTGAGGCCAGTGGAATTATTACTCAGTGTTTGCCAGTGGTATATTAAAAAAAAAATATAAAAGCACGTTTAAATTCTGTCTAAATCTCCTCAACTTGTACTACATTGGGCTTCAGTGTAGTGCTTCAATACTTCAGTGAAGAAGTTGAGTAAAGCAAATGGAAACATTCGCTGACTCAGTAGATCTTATCTTGCAGCCTCACCAAATGAATTGGTGCAATCACAATCATACTTTAGAACAGAACCTCCAAATTTGGCTAAATGGCTTCTAAGATTATACAATTCATTTACCTCTTCCACACAAAGAACACATGAAATATTTTGTGTTATCACTGTTACTTTTACCCTTCCAACTAGCAGAAAGCTATGTTCTTTTCTGCATCTCAAGGCTTTTGGAGAAATATTCATTAGAAGAGAAAGTAGTCTTAGAGGATGGGTTTTGCCTTGTACTGCCTTATGAATGACAGCTCAGCTACCCCTGAAATGTTGCTGCTTGAAGGAGCACAAAGCACTGCTGAAAGACAGGGTCTTGCACGGACCTCCAGAAGCACACACACATATATTATCTGCATGTGCAGCTTCTCCTCCTGCCTTTGCAGTCCCTCAAATCACTACCAGAAATACAACCATTGCAACCCAGTGATATATTTCCCTATGAGCAACCATCAACCCTGACAAACATGTCTTTACTTTCTCGTGCTTGATCTCTCATGTTGGGGTTTTTTTTCCTAATCACTATCTCTAATGCTGAGACCTGCCTCACATGAAACATAACAGACGTGGGGATTCAAGAGCCTTTAAAAACCTCTGAGGAGGTAAATGAAGTCAGGTTTGTGGGAGACATCATAGCTGCATTAGACCAAGTAAGACCAAGTGGTAAACACTACACTAACACAGTGCTTGAGATACAGCCACACAGGAATACTCTGCCTTCCTTACACCCCATCTTCTGGCAGCTTTTTGGAGAAGGAGGGGTCTCTTGCAGTGTGTACATACAGTATCTCCAACCCCCTTTGTGATTAAAGCATTGGTGGCCGTGTATGTAATGACACAGTTAACGCAATATAATTATTTCTCACCGGACTTTGCAGTGCTACTGCACGTTGGTATTTGATGAGTATTTATTCTGGGAGGCCTTCCTGCAATCGAAGTCTTCTGCAACTTCTATGTGAAATGACGAGACACAAAATGGTGGCCATACCTCCCCTGCAAGGCGCCGAGCTTCTTTATCCAATTACGCACAACTACTTTGAATAATGTGGTCCTGCTTTTTCCTTCGGGAAAGCCTGGTCTGCCCATATCCAAACAGGAACCCTTTGATGCTCATGGGCTGCAATGGCTCTGAGGCTGCCAAAGTAGAAGTGCAAACAAGAATAGACTCATCCATCCCACCACAGTGCCCTGTCTGCAGACATTGCCCTCAGAGACGCTTTCTTTGGGCTATGCTCTTCCCTCGGTTATGCAGCCTGGAAGAGAAGCTGGGTTACTCACACAAGGGCTGGGTGGCAGAGGAAGGCACTATCTCTCTCTCCTGCTATAGGGCTGATTGCAGCCCTATACGAACCTCGCTATAATTAAATGGGGTAGCTGCTGGGATAAAGATAACAGGCCATTCATCAGTGAATTTTGTCTGGTAGTTTCTCTTATCGCCTCCCACTGTATTAGCTGCCTCCCTGCGCTTGCATCCCACTGAAGGGGGGCAGGATGAGCAAATCCTCAGCCCAGGCTGAGTGGGGGTTAGGCTGCCTTTTCCCTTGGTACTGCCCTCAGGACCTCCACGCAGACATGGAGGGCTCCCACCGGGCACAGAGCTGCAGTCCATGCTGATGCATCCTCTCCGTGTCTATCCCTTTGGTTGCCAGCCCTCTCGGCTGCATCCTCGCAAGCAAACCAGAGGACACCTCATTAACACTTCAGCAGTAGGATCCAAGTGTACGGGCCCTGCTCCCAGGACAAGCTTCCTCCTGCAGGAAGATAAGAAGAAAGAACAACAAGAATGCAAACACCGCCTGGCACTTCCAGTGACACTGGAAGTATCCACTTTTGGTATAAAGCCTTTCCTTTCTAACTCAGACACTGAGAGGTTGAAAATGATCTGCTTCTGGGAGTTTAGCCTGATTTTCTAAGGAAACAACAAATCAAATACTGCAAAGGCAGTGAAGGTTGGCACTGGGGTCGTGTGGGTGTTTGGCTGCCTCTGTATCCCCCCCTCCGCCTCCCTCCAACTCCAATTTCAGCTAACTCCAACAATATGTGACCCACGATATCTGCCCTGGTTGTTCTTCCAAATTACAGTCTGCTTGCAGATATCCTTAAATTTGACTCTTATTGATTGGTAGTGTCCAAAAGTTTATTCTGAGTTGGAGGAGCCAAACACCCCTGCAGCTCGGCATGGTTAGTTCACCTCCACGGGCACCTCCACCGCTTCCGGCCAGTGGAGTATCCCAGCACCACCCTTCATGTTGCAACCTCTTTGTGCTGCATACTAGCAAAAGGATTTGGCCCGAAAGTTTCAAACAAAGCAAAACTCTGTGCAGATGCCCAGAGTCATGAAAAGCACAAATCGTTTGCATTGGCCTGCTGAAATGTTGGCCATGTTGTATAATTGTACCTTTGCACACCAGTTTCCAAGAAAAAAAGAGCAACTATGTGCATTTTATTGCTGAGGTCAGGTTCCTGTCTTCCCAGTCCTGTTTCTCATTCTCTAATCAAATCATTACTCTTAATATGACTAGTTCCTAAGAGCCTGTTTTGCCATAAAGTGCTTTAAGCTTAGAATCTTATTTACTATGACCTTAATTGAAGGGTTTATTCAGACTTAGTCTATAAACTGTTTTGTGTAATCAGCCAATAACCCGAGATCAGCAGCAAGTCCTGGGCCCAGAAATCAGCTGTGCCAAGCCCAGCCACTCTCAAGATGACCTTAAACCAGGTTGAAATAACACTCTTTGGAAGCGTTGAACAATACAGTAGACTACAGCACATTTAAAGGAAACCATCCCAGCTACAGCAAGACCAGAAAGTCTTTCATGAGGATGTAAGGCTAACCTAGAATAAGTTGGGTCTGGGCCACCTCACTTTCGGATCTACTTTTTCAAGTTCTCTCATGGTGAAGTCAAGGACAATCCCACCTCTGTGCCCCACTTGGGAAAAGGGACCAAGTATCAGGCATGCACTCAGAAATTCTCCCAGTGAAAAGGCATGAGCTGGTAAATAAGAGCTTTTCTGTGATCGTTTCATGCTGCTGGGAGCAACGTAGCAGGGACACTGAAATGCCGAGGCCTCGTCATCTGTTTCTGAGAACTGATCATCACAAGAATATCTTACTCCAGGCCACTGCAGTGTGCTTGCAGGTACCATTCTTCCCTATACATCTCAAGCTATTGGTTTGTTATACAAGATGCTTTTTGCTGAATTCAATAAGAAAGAAACCAGATGAAGTCTCTCGTGCAAGCGGCTTTATAAGGTTGCTGTGTCTTTTTACAGATCACACATTGGTCCCCGTACGGAAAGATGCTTTACTCAGCATGAAGCATTCAGCATCATGAACAGCCATGTCTTTACAGTCACAGCTTGAACTTCGCATGGCTTACTTTACAGGAGAAAAAAAAAAAAAAAAAAAAAAAATAAAAGGTGTGCCCAAACTTTCATGTTTTCTGGAGACATTTTGATTTTTAAACTATTTGGGTATCCTAAACCAAGAAAAATGCTTGACAAAGAAGAGCTGCTTGTTGAAAGCATTACTTGTTTCATATTTCAAAGAGAAAATTGAAAACACTTATGAAGGGTGTAGCTATTTACCAGTCAAGAGTGTTCTTATAAACAAAATAATATAAAACATACCCCCTTTGCTGTTTTGTTGTTTAATATCTTCCAGTGTATCACCATGTAGAGAGCAGAACAGAAGAGAAAATAGAGTGTATTTCCAAGAAGCCTTGCAATACATAAAAAGGGTGAAGGACAATTGCATGGCAGCAACGTGTTTTAGCTTTATATGCACAGACATGAGACAGGTATCAATTTGCCAAGTTGAAAGTTGAAGAGAGTCTCTCATGACATCTACCTGCAATTCCAGTTGGGCGCATCAGGAAAAATGAAGAGACCTGAAGGCCAAGAGAAGAGTTGAGTTCATCCAATGGACAAATGCATGTAAGAAATCCTTGAACTTCTTTGACAACCTCTTCGTAGAAATTCAGCTCGAGAAAACAGATTAGTAACAACAAAGTCAAGTTCACCATTAAATTATTCTTATTAAACATTGTTTCCCATTTTATTTACAGCTGTTATGCTCATCGTAATTAGTCTACTCGCACCATTTTACCCCCAAAGAGCCCTGAGACTATGAAAAATATATTCATGTACAAAGCCTAAAACACATTTCTTGCAGATGGGTTTCCAACAGCGAAAGCATGGGGAGGATATTTGTTCTTTCTACTGGGGCGGAGAGGCTGTGACAGTGCTTAAGAGACTGCATGCTAAAGAAGTGAGGGAGCTGGTTTGTTTTAAAAAGAGGCAGAACCAAATGGCTTTCTATCATTTCACATCTGTAGAAGAGCTGAATTTATCCTGTGCTTCAGATTTCTGTTCTTTGTAAACCAAGCAAGGGTCTAGAAATAACATTACAGTAAGTGAAGAGTGATGCATTTGCTGACACTGCTCTCGATACACCATTTACCTCAGCGGAGCAAGCAGTCAGTTAGAAGAAATGCCATGTGAAGTTTATTTCTGTTTCCAGGCCCATGTGATTCCCTGGGATAGGGCAGCTCTGCCTGAATCCATGCAGCCTTTCCAACCGTAACAGGAAACCACCGTCAGCAATGGCATAATTCATGACTAAGGCTTGCAAGCCCCACCAGGTCATGTTCTGAACCTTAGAGAGTGATGAGATTGCTTTTAGTCTAACTGCCCCAGAATACGGGGTTGGGTTTAGCATGCGTGACATTATATATCTTACTCTATTAGCAGCAACAGTGTGTGGGTTTTTATGCTGTAAACACCTGCAGCCAAAATGTGAAGGAGGTCCATCAACTGCGGTGAGGTTGTGCCAATTTACATCACCTCAGATACCGCTGGCGAGGGTTTACTGTGCCTTGAAAAACGGAGTGTCCCATTCAAACCCTGAACAAGTCATTTACAGCTTCAGTCTCATGGATAACTTATGGGTGAGAACACAGTCTGAGCCACGTATTCAAGTGCTGCAAATCCAAAGCAGAATACCAGTTTTCTTTCATTAGGGAAAAGGAATTTCTGAGATTAAACTTTCCTTTAAGATTCTCCTTTGTTTGGCTAAGAAGTTGAAGTAGGATTACAAATTGTATTTCCCAGCTACCCGGGACCAGTTATACAGATTCTCCAAGATATCAAAACACATCAAAAAGTTTATGGCAAGCCAGAGAAATTGTGTCTAGTAAGGACATGCTTCTATCAAAATCAGAAGTACCCCAATACAGTAATTGTCAGAGCATAATGCAAGACACCTCTCTCCTACTGTCCAGACCTGTACTATGCAATGTCAGAAGTTGGAGTGACACACCTACAGGACAGGTTGGAGGCGTTTTCTGTAAACCAAGGAGCAGCACACAGTAACTGCCCACCAGCTTTCCGGAGCGTGGAAGAAGTGTTTCAAGCAACACGTGACTTTCTTTAGTATTTAGATTGGGCATGCTGTCATCTTCCCAGGAGAGAACTAAAATTTTCCGGAGAAAAAGTCAACTCCTTGCTTAAAATGCCACAAAATTCAGATGTCAGAAGTTCAGCTTTCCCACCAAAAAAGTTTTGATCAGAAATTGGCCACGCCTTAGATCAACATTGCTAAAGCAGGCACCAGAGCTCTCCAAATGACTTGTGCATCTCTGTTCCATGCTATACAAAGAGCTACTGCACGCTCTGCTGTCCACTGACAAAAACCCAGTTGCTTTCTCGGGGCAAATAATGCATAAAGGAGAGCCCAGAGTTATGTTTATCTGCTCTATGATCAAAAGACTGTCCTGAGTTAACATGTTTTTTGGAGAAGTACCAGGCAATCTCATCTTCATTCCAAAAATAAATCTCAGATTGATACTAGCGGACATTGTGTGAAAGAGGGCAAGATAGGGGTAAAGGAGAGTTCGAGACTGGTGGAGTGAAATGTGCAATATGGAACTGCTTGTTATCTGTATCCTTTGATGACTACTGATGGGAAGTTTTAGTTGGAAATCATCCACCCAAGGACTTGAGAGTCCAAGATAGTGGTTTGGGTGTATTGTAGCAGTGGGCTTTCTGAGCAGGCAATACCTATTTCTCACTTTCCTGAAGCTATGAGTCAGGCTGTGTACAGAGATCCAGCATGAGTAAAAGCACAATGAAGGAAAATCTAGTAAGCTTCAAAATGTGGCTGCCTTTTCTATGTCTCAGGACACGGCCCTAGTTTCTTTGGCTCAAAAAGCTCATGGTTAAGATTGGTTCCTCTGGGTGAACAAGGATGTGAGCAGCTCTTGCTTTTACTGTGATGAGGCACAAACACTGGAAATCTTGCATCAGCCAAATAGGGCTACAAACAATGTAATAACATCTTTGACGTTATTGGAAAGATGTTTCACATCTGCCTTCCCTACTTCTGGAAGGGAATAATTGGCCTCATTAATAAGGAGACAAGCAACTTTTCTTCTTCCCAGCCCTCCTGTCCAGAATCCATATCTCACTGACTCAGAGCAATAGAGGCTCCTGCTGACAGGCAGTACTTGGAGGCTGATTTCACCTCCGGGCCCATTTCCCATGGCACGTCATGAAGACCTCCACGTCTGCTCTTGATACAGGCAAGAACTGCAATAGTTATGTCACACTGTCTTAAGACTTTCTTGCTTTTCTTACATATATTTCATCAAAATATAGCCTCTCTTCCTAAAAGTTCATTTTATTCCCTCCTGTCCTATTATTACCTACTCAATACAAAGAAAACTATACCCATGTCCCTAGAGCACTAACTCTAAGCCCTGCTACAATGACAAGTTTGTGGGCTGGTGTGAGGAGGAAGAGTGACTGAACATCTAAGAGGATGCAACCAACTGTCAGACTCATCACAGTAATATCCTGTTTTCCCAAAGTCAAGGCACACTTGGAAACTGCCCTTGCTGTGCATCACAGGTTGTCTCTTACAATGCCTTGATTCTGGATTTGCAATAGTAAACGCCTTTCACGTTCAATAACTCCTGCTCCTGCCATAAAACAGGTTAAGACATCAAAAGCTCATGTTGCACTGTGTGATGGGGTTGCAGCGTAAGGCGTGACGCCATCTCATCACCCGCTGACTCATTTGTGCAAGGGTTGCTGCCCAAGCCACGCCATTGCCAGCAGACTAATGGGGCTTAATGAGGGGTGATTATGTTCAAGAAGAGGTACTACCGTGCCCAGAGGGGACCGTCTGTGCAAGACACTCCATTCAAATACCAAATGATGCAACACCCCGACATTGCTCCACATCAGCCCACCAACACTCTGCAGTTATTTTAACAATGGGCCTAAAGTAGACCTCAATAAAATAAATGAGGAAATGAGCATCAAGATAGTTGCAATTTAGTAAGTGTCTGTTACAAAACAGTGCATCACGTATACGTGAATCAGAGCGGTGCAGTTTGCAGACTAGGACTTACGCAGCTGCGGTTCAAGTCTGTGGGCTTCCTACGGCACCTGATTGCCTCCTTTTTTGCCATGCAATGTCCTCCAACAAATTGTGATTACCACTGATGACCCTTTAATTAGAAAATTCATTGGTGAGCCTGTGTTACAGACCCCATCCCATATCCCTGTGGATATCCACAGGAGACATTGCCCATACCTTTTTCTTAATGCCAGCTGTAACAGCACAGCCATCAACAACCAGAGGCATGGTTTGATGCCATTACCCGTCCTGCTTCTTCCACGGTGGAAATCATCTGTTCTGTAAAGACACTCGCACCAAGATGCCACCACTCCAGAAAATCTGCATTTTCCTGCCCGGCTGGTTTAGAGCCTCTAATACAGATCATGGGGCTCTCTAAATGCAAGGCAGCCTGGTTGTGCTGCGCAGCCTGCGGAGGGGAGGTGGCATGCTTCATGCAGAAAATGTGGATCTGTGCCTACATTTCCCCATGAATGCAAATTTGTACAGAACTGGAGTTCATTTGCAAACCCTGAGCAGGCAAACTTGGGGCAGAAGTGTAACGACTAGCTCAGGCCCTGGCTTAATGGTTCCATAAATGAGATCCTGACAGCATTTTGCGAGCCTTTCTTTTAGAAAGGGGATCTCTGTCTTTGCACCCTTTGCAATACTGGGGTCCTGTCCCAGCCAAAACAGCTGTTGAAATCTACAGTAATTTTCAGTACATTCATTAAAAATGAATCAGTGGTTCATTTTTGCTTCCTCTTCTAATAGTTTTCCTGCCACCCTGCTCTCCCAGCAAAAACTTCCCCCACCATTAACGCGATGGTGTACTCTGAGCTCAGCTTGTGCCTACAAATTGCTGCCTCTGCTGCCCTCCGTGCTCAGCACAGCCCTGCCTGCGCCTCTCTGGGGAAGGGAGAGGGAATGCAAAGCAGGGGGGGTGTGCAAGTCCCAGGGGTCTCCAGTCTGCTTTTAATTAAAGGTAGAGATCACAGAAGACTAGATTGGTTGGCAGGTGATAATAAGAAGGGACGGGAGAGCTCAGCGCAAAGTGAAGCTTTGATGAGAAATTCACATCTGCCGAAATTACTGTGCCCAGAGGGCTGGTAGGTAAAAGGTGTTGGTGGGAATAGGATTTCCCTCTGTTTTGCATGCCCCCAGCTGTGGGAATGACTCCTTTACCCATCTACCAAAACTGAGACGCTCCCACGGATAGGATGCAGCCTATGAAGACACAAAGCCTTGCTGCAACCCCAGCAAGGGAGCAGACCGGCGTGCCCCAACACGAGTGCGTAAACTGGGTCTACAAATAGTTACAAGGGACCATCCACTTGTCAGTGATCAAGCACAAGACTAATGATATCTGTCACTGGTGTAACAGCAGAAGTTGGGCTTTTGGCCAGGCTTGTAATCCTCAGCAGTTTTCCAGGCTGTGTGTGCTATTTGACCAGCTGATTTAGCTGTTCCACTTCATTTTCTCAGAGGAAGGCCCACTGGGAAGCAATCGATATGAAGAAGTAGAAACAACAGCCGTGTTTTCTGCCCACCTACTGAGCTGGAAAGCCACCCATTAATTTCCAGAAAGCCCAAAAGTTAGCTCAGGAAAAGCTGGGCTGCTTGTGGCTGTCCTTTCCTAGAGAGAAACTTCTTTTACGTTGCATTTAGCTGAAGTGAAGAGTATCGTGGTCTGGTATCTCACAGAAGATTTTCCTGGAAGAAGGCAGAGCTGACAGTGGTACTCTTCCACATGCTTTCAGAGGAAGGGTGAAACATGTCCTCAGCATTTTTGGACTATTTCAGCACTGTGTAAGACCTTTCAGTAGAAACTGTCTGGAGCTGATGTGGAAGACATGGACTTATCTCCTACACCCCTGAGACCCCCAGGCTAAGAGGAAAGGGAAAACTGGCTCCATGTATGCTTGCTGGCATCTCTGTGCCAATACAGCTCTCAGCTCAGTAACAAGTATTTTCCCTACAGCCACAGTGTGCCTTTTCTCTTTGCATTGGACAAGATGCAGGGTCAAAAAGCAAAATCTGAAGAGGAACATCCATTCCCCATTCTCGGAAAGAGACCCCCACCTGCACTGCCATGCGGAACCAAAATCTACCACCGAGAGGTGCAGACCTTCAAGCTAATGTGTGTGCTAATTAAGGAATCAACTGCTCAGAGTGAAAAGCTCTCACAGAGTCCTTGCAAAGCTGGGGTTTGGCTTAAAGGAGCTGAAGAACGAGAAGCAAGAATAATTTGGGACCACCTAAGTGGCAGCAGGCTCCCCACCACCGCGCTGGACCAGCCTTGGCAGGATGGGCAGCAGAACCAGGGCACAGCAGCGTGAAATTAGGCACCGATGATGAAACCGAGTCTTTCATAACTGGCCGAATAAAGCGCTTTTCTTTTGGGGAGGAAGAGGAAAATGTGTTTGTGGTGGTTCAAAGCATCGCGATCACCTCACGTCCTGACTTCCACTCACCCCTCTGTTTTTTTGGGACTGGCTTTCGTTCAACATCCAAGGCAAAACTGCCCTCAGATTTGACAAAAATAAGGCCTTAGGCTCCAGTTTGAATCTTCGTCATAGCCCCTTGCTCTTCACTCCTCCTTTTGCTCCATTCCTCTGAGAAAAGCCATTCTCCTTTGCAGTTCTGCCTGGAATTTTTTTTTTTTTTTTTTTTAGTTGATACTCCTTTTCAATTTCAACAAAAAAATTGCTCCCCTCTTCACCCAGACAACACCTCAGTCTCCACCGTGAGCCAGCAAATACCAGTTATACACCATGGGAAACTAAAAAACCCCAAAAACCTAATTAAAATGTTCCATTAACACTTTTCAGTGCCAACAAACTTTGAAGAAGTCATACTTTCAAACATGAAATGACTGAAATATCTGCAATTTCACTTTTTAAAACTCTGAATTTTTTTAATTTTTTGTTTTTTCATTTTGATCAACAAACCCACTTTTCACTTAAAACTGCCTCGCTAGAAAAATGAGGGGTGGCTCTCACTCCATTTTGCTCCTTAATGCGACAAAAGTGCTTTGGGAGATTGGGTGGTTGCACAAACTTTGCATAAATGTGGTTGGTTTGGGGTTGATTTTTTTTTTCCAGAGGTCAGTCTGGCAATGAAAGAAAACCCCTCATTTATCTGCAATTTGCAAGTATGGAGTCAAACCCTCCGATTCCCCAGGAATGCCCCGCTACTGACCCCCAGACGAGGAGCGCTGCTCAACGCCCTCCCTGCTTGGGTCCCTTCCAGGCAAGCTGCTCCTCTCGTGGGACTTAAACACCAACCAGCTTCGCTGACCCGAGACCTCGGAGCAGCTCCAAGCCTGCATCTCAGACGTGAAAGGTTGGCACACGCAAGACAAAAAAAAAAAAAAAAAAAAAAAAAAAAAAAAAAAGAGGAACACATACCCAATTCTGTAATATTACATATAAAAAAGACCTGCCTTACAGATCCTGCTAATATTTCTGTTCCCAATGTATGAATTATTAATATTTAGTATCTGTGACTCACTAATATTTACCTTAGGAAGTATTTTTATAAAGTTTGACTGGTTTTCTCGATGTAGGAGCTAATGGAGGCTCCTGTTGTTAACGGCCAGAGAGCCCTCCCTGAACAAACTTTTCTGGTCACTGTTTAAACTGGGCTGCTGGGCTCTTTTATGGCCCTGAACCTCTAACGCCGAACACTGAGGCTGGCAGGGATCGCTGCCGATGGCTCTGCTGAGACGCAGCTAATTTTAAACCTGGATCTCAAGGCAAAGGAAAAACCTCTCTTTTACTGGCAAAACTGTCACAGTCAAACGCTGTGTTCAGATTACGGGAAGAGGCTGCACACACAATCCCTTTTTTGGGTACTTGGCATTCATTTTATCTGAAGTCATGGATTATATAAGAGAAGAGCAGAGACCTCACACAAGCTTCTCCTGCGTCAGCACGGGACACCCGGGGGGGGGCGAGGACCCCCTCTGCACCGAGCCCTCCCCACCACGCCATGCTGTGCACGTGGCCGAGGGACCAGGGCTTAACCACTTTTCCAGTAACTCTCCTCAAAAGAGGATCACAAGCGTCTTCTGCAACTGCATCCTGAACTGTCCATAACGTCATCTAGAGTTCGCTTTTAAAGTCCTTTTCTTGGTCTAGACTAGAGAGTTTTGAGCTCATCAAAACTCAAGTGTTTTCATAATTTTATTGCTCTTGTTAAATTTGTTGGTGTCCAAAGAAATTCCAGTTTAGTGCTTTGGACTTAGAAAAATTATTGTTTTCTGATAAAGAAGCTGTTCCCCAGGAAAGAGTTGACCAGCAGTAGGCTACTTGCCTACAGATGCTCCGTGCATCTGTTTTGCTGTAACAGTTTAAGACAGCTTAACTTCACTCGTGTATTTGGAAAGGCGAACGCAGCCTGCTGAGCTGGCCAGCTGCCCTCAGACGCCTGAGATTCTTTCATGACTCTGCAGATGAGAAAATTTCCATGGTCTCCATCTTCCCACCAAAAGCCTATCCTGAGGTGGTGCTACATGCCTGGCGCTAGATGCCTCCTCTGCATTTCAGCAGTCCGTGCTGCTCTCCAACAGCCACCGCTCTGTGCTACCCTGCTCAGTGACATCCCTACAGGGATGCCCTAAATCACCCCTTGCCAGCATTTCAGATCAGCGTTTTTCTAGAGTTGTCCCCAGTACTTTACCTCAGACGCGGCAGGAGGTCCACAGGTCCATCTGCAAACCCACCCTACGGTCCCACAGGACTCATTTGTCTGCCAAAAGACCTACAGGAAAAAAAATCTGAACAACAGTTAGAAAAGCAATGACTAGTTTTTGTTATCTCAATCCATACTGGCATGACGCTGCGCACCTTTACCTAGGCCACTTCTAGAAGGTCTTTTATCTGTATCGCCGATGGGACAATGCCAGTCCATGATTGTGCACCATCCTGGTCCAAATAGATGATAACCCTTCCTGTATGATTTCATGTTTCCTTTAGCCTTGAAAATTGTAGAAATTACTGTTGGGAGGGCCATCAAGACATTTTCTAGTCCATCCTCCACTCAAAGCAGGATTAGCAGTGGCTATCTCATCCTTAGGAGCTGACAGACAGCATTTTCTTAAAAACCTTGAACGATGGCCTGAAAAGACCATGCAGAGTATCTGTTCCAGTCAGAGCCCTTCCTAACGGCCAGTCTCAATGTTTCCTACTACAGTTTAAGCCCATTACTTCTCAGTGGGGCCCCTTTGGGCACGAAGAACAAATGGCCTCTCTCCCCTTACAGTATCTTTACACACTTTAAGAGTTCTCTCCCTCTCCTTTGTTATCCTCGGCGATCCTTCCTCCTTTCTCAGCGGTTGTTTTAGCTCTCAGCTCGTTCTCTTTGCTTCCTCCAGGACTTCCCACAGTTGGTTGCATAATTTTGGGCAATAGCGTACATCGTACATAGACATCGTACTGCACTAGAGACCTTAACAGCACGAAGCAAAGCTGAAAGGTTTCTCACGTGTCTTGCAGACCATGTCCCTCTTTCCGCATCTAACATGACATTTACCTCCTTGGCAATAGCGTGATGCTTTTAACTCTTTTTTATCTCAGTTGGACTGAGTTATTGCCCTACTGGTCGGTCTCCATCTTCTGTTATTCCTTGTATTCCTCCCCTCCGAGTGCTGTCTTGTTTTCGCAGACTGTCTCTCCAACTTGTAGAGTGATTTTTGTTTTCAGGCCTTACCTTTCACCACACTCTCAGTCCTTCTCAGCTCTGTGCCATCCATCCCTGTGCAGATTTAATAAGCATGTTCTCTGTTCCACCACACAGATTATTAATTTAACTACTGGTCAGAATCAAGCTGAAATTTTGCCTGCAGAGGGCAGTTCTCCATAGACTTCAACAGATGAAACAAAACAGATATCAGCTGTGAACCACTGAGAATTACTCTCCAGACAGACACAGTTACTGATCCAGTTTTGGAGCCTCCTTGCATTCATCTAAATCATATTTTGATTACAAGCACGTCAAGTGAGATGGTATTAAAACCCCTCCTACAGTCAATCTATCAGGTTTTACTCTTTTTTTCCAACTCACAAAGCCTGCTAAGCTGGTAGAGAAGGAAATTCGGCTGCTTTTAAGATTTGTTTCTGACAAACTTGTCCTCTGGCCCCCTGGCATAGTTCATAGATGGTATTTTCTTAGCTTCCACAAGTGCAAAAGATGGATGTGCCCAAACAAGCCTTGAAGCAGCTACTGAAATAAAAACTTGAGGATATCAGTGTCAAGCATTTCTCAGGACTGTAAATGTTGGCAGATCCTCTCTCGGAGTCACAGTCACCCATAGCCCCTAAACCAGAAGAGCCCCAAACATGGGAGAAGCAACACGGGGAAGTCATCCTGAAGCACTGAATTTATTTTGCAAGCCTGTGCTCCCTTCTCCTTCTGCTTTCAGCTATAGTATTTCACCTGAGCCTCCTGACTTTTAGCCTGCTATAAATATCCTTGTATTCAATTTGACACTTAATAGCACTGCGATGTGCTCGGCTATGCAGCAAACGATGAGGAAAACTGCATATAGCCCTTGCGTGCTCACATGGTACGAAGTGTGAGGAGCAAACACTGCAGAGAAGAGTGCTGCAAAAGGGAGACCTTGTCTGTTAAGTCCATAACCCTATTTTAACCACTGTCAACAAGATATAAGGGTGGTTTCTATTTACACTGAGGCTTCTTTACACTGCTCTGTCCACACCCTAAAGTGGCATAAATGTCTTCTAAGTGGCTTAAAGTAGGTCCTTAGTATAAATGAGAACCAACCCCTTCGTTTGCAAAATGGCTTTGAAAACATTGCCCGGGGGCATCCTATAAATGAATGTGTGTTTTTGGAAGAACACCCATCCCAAGGTATGCCCATGCTATACATAGCCTCTGATGAGCTCAGCACGGGATGAGGAGCAGGCAGCAGAAGGCAACAAGACATTTCTCCTGAAACAGTGAGCAGGGAGACCCTGCATCCTGCTGATCCTGGAGGATTACCAGCAAAGTGGGAAAACAGAGTTATCAGGTCTGCTCCTTTTGTAGACTGCTACCCTCACCCGGATCCACGTGGGTTTCTCTTCCCTTTCCACTTTACTTACATTCAGCCTTCCAGTGTTTGTCCTCTTCACTAAAGCACGAACCTGAATCCCACCCCCGGCTGGGGCGGGGGGGGAAATTACATTTTGCTCCTACCTCTTTGTGTGTTGCTTTAAGTCTTCACTCACCTGATTTGCATAGCCGCTGTACGGAAAGAAGACACAACTTTGTCTGCAGCGTCGCTTACACACGGCACTCCTGAAAACACCTTTTTTTTTGTTGACAAGCATAGGGTAGAGCACATGGCTCAAGCAGGAGGAGACAACAGTTAGCAAAACCAGAGCCAGCATCAAAGGGATGGAAGCTAACACAAAGGACAGGAGCATCAGCCTTAAATTTTGGATGTTATGCTGTTTTCCTCCCTACGCCAACACAGACCTGAATTTTGCAATGGTATTTTGGGGCATTTTGTAGCACTAGCAAATAGGAAATCAACTAAGTGTTGCAATCAATAGGATGATCTAAGCAGCCTCGGCATGACCACGAGCATTAGTCTGAATACCCTTCTCTGCTTACTTTTAAGCTCATGAAGACCTTCCCCAATATTTTCAGCAAGGGAGGTAGTTTTGCAGCAGTGAGAGTCAGGGAGAGCAAGCACAAATTGGGCATGAGCAAGTTCAAATGGGCAGTTTGTAACTGCAGAGCATGCAATAGCCACAAAACTCTCCTTCTGCAGAAATCATCGGCAGCTCAATAACAGTGGTACCATGGCAGTCCTTGGTTTGGGTTTTACCAGTAAATACCCTTCAACCATAACTGTATCAGGCCAGCCTTGGAGTCATGCAAACATGTCTGTATTTTATGTTGATCTTCTTGTATGTGTAATGGAAAACTTAAAATTTCATGGTCATCTTGTCAGTCAGGACTCCCTCCCATGGCTCAGTCCACATTTTTGATCAAAAGCCATATGGTGCTCATTGCCTGGAGGCTGAGTTGTAAACCTCCTTGTCATGTTGCTCCTTTAAATAAGATGGTGTTGAATTACCGTGAAACAACTTGGTTTGATTTGTGGTGCTGTCAGCAAGTATGAGCTTGGAGAAAATTTCAAGGGGAATTTAAAAAACTAAAACCAAAAAACCTGTATACTTTTCCCTTCAAAAAAATAAGGGTACATGTAACAACAGCCTAGCCAGGTGGGGAGGAGTTCATGTCAGTTGTATTTTGCAGCACTACTTCATTAAATGCTATTTCCAACTCATTAATCTCCTTCAGACAGACACTGGTTTTCCCTTACTCTCAGGTTGTTTCAGGAAAGGATACATCTTATTCTTGATGGGATAAAGGTTGACTTTTAATGCCTGGGTACAGGGCAGTTTTATTTATTTGTTTGTGGAACAGACTCTGCACATCCTGATCTCACTTGGGCTCTCCAGGGGATACTCTAGTCCCCAGGAGCCATCCCAAATAGCTCTTCTAAATTCAACCCCAGCTCTGGCTGAGCATTAAATACAAGGGAAGCATTCATTCTGGGAAGGTTTTATTTCACAAATAATTCAGAAATCAAAAGAAAATGGAGGGGGGGGGAAAGATATTTTACAATTCTGTATTTAGAAAAAAATTACCGTTTATAAACAAACACACAGCCCCTTGAAAAACATGCAAAGGTACACAAAAAATTGACAAGAAACTTTTATACATAGGAAGTAAAATACATCATTTTTCATAGAAAAAAAAAAGCAACTCTATGAACTGGCCCTAAATATTTAGACTGCACAACCGACCAGCTGGAGACTCCTCAACCAGCTGTTGGCTGGACGTCTTAAAATGAAGAAATTAATGGAGCCAACGGACCCAACAGCACACTGGCAGCTGGGGAAGCGCCGCGCTTCAGCTTTCGCGCTGGTTGTATTTTCTGGAGATTTGGCTATGCTGAGCCAGATGGTCTGCACTGGCAGTGTCTGCACTGGCAGTCTTGGTCTCAAAAATAAATTTATTGGACAAGAACAACCAGGCAGCATCAGCTTTGCCAGGAGTTTAACCAGACACTTCAGCAAGGCTACAGCTGGGTGCTTCAAGTTGGCACGTGCTTACTAATCTGCTGAGCTAGGGTCTAAGGAGGAACGGATCCGGTGATATAAAGACGTGCTGCATCTTTAAGCGGCATTGAAATATATTAGGCTGAGAAATGTTTTGGTATCAGAAATAAAATCAGTAAATATTTGGCTAAAAACTGGTACTGTCCCACCTGTATATGAATAGCTAGCACACATGATTGCAAGTAATTGATATATCATGACTGCCTTGGAGGACCTGATCGCCCCTAATTCTGGTGGAGGTATGTTTAAATTAATAGCACCCAGGACCTCGAATAATATTTGTGTAGTAAAGTCACAATTTCTCTTTTGTACAACAAATATAAAAATAAACAGATACAGACTTAAATTAACATCGGTTTCTAAAAATCCAAACCAGTTGGCTGAAGATAAAAATACGCAATTGTAACTTGAATTAAGCATTTTAGGATATTTCTGTTGGAATAATAATTCTTCCCTCGCCCCCTTTTCGTCAGGTAGACACATCCCAAGCTGTTTAGATTTTTATGTGCTCGCAATAATCCCCTGGAGTTTTCTCCAAGAGCCCTAATATTTCTTTCCATCATTTTACAGCATACGTAATTGTCATGGACAGCATATTAGAGGTGGGATCCTATGTTAGCATCGAGGCGTTTTATGTGCTCTTGCAGTCCCCGTATCCAATTGCATCTCTTGCACTTTCCAATTCAATAAATAGCACTGTGGCTACCATTTGGCCCATGATGGTCATAGATTCATGCTGCAGTATTTAATGGGCTTGAACCAGACCATGTATAGCATAATTATTCACAGTGGGCAGAAACAGGGAAGCCTTATCTCACTGCCAAGATCTCAAACGCTTCCAACCAGCAGCTTTTCTAAGATATGTTCCAGCTGGTTTTAACATCAATTTACCTAGTAAGAAAAAAAATACTTCAGTTTTCCTATCTAAAGCAAATACTGTACACCTTGGAAGACGATACTATATAAACAACGACGACACAGAGTCATTTCTTTCTGTCCACCCCAAAGGTAGGTTTGCTGTGCAGCACTTTCGGAGACCATGCAAAGCAGCTCCAATTTCATAATTTACAAAAGGTCTCTTACCAGATTCAGATTTCACAGAGAAAGAAACCCCATCGGTGAGACAAACTGAGTGATAAAAGTAATTTCCTTGCTGATTTCATAGTGTTTACAGAATTAAAGAAGTGCTTAATCATATCAACATTTTTGGTCTGTGTTTTGAAACAGCTTGACGAGATGGCTTTTATATCTGTCTAGATTAAACCAAACATAGCCTGAGCGTAAGAGCAGCTATGAGACATCTGCCAAATAGAGGGAACTATTTTCCCATTTGTTATACAATACTACAATCGAGTTATTGAGCAGAAGGACTATGCATTTACCAGAGCTGAAGAACTAAAGTTTATGTTGCCTTCTCACGAGTAATGAAGTTACTGGATGTGTGTGCATCAAAAGACAACCAGATTTGCTTTTAGACCAATTCTAAACATTCATTTCCAACCTAAAGCAGAGAATACTCTTCTGCCTTAAAGAGCAGGTCATGCTAGGCTCTTCTCTTGGCTTTGAAATGCATTTGGATGCATGTTGAGACATAAATAATGAAATGCCAAACAACGTCATTACGACACCTATGGGTTTTGCAAAACTTACCATCCTGGATGGCAAATACTCATGGGTACAGCGTTTACACTGAAAGTTGGGATCTGTTGGTGTCACAAATTGAACAGGAAAAATTCATCTACGCCAACGTATACCATATCTTTAACGTCTCAGAACTGCACACACCACATAGAGCTTCACGAAGGTGAAGTGAACGTGCTTCCTACGGATGCAACCATTCCTAGCAGAAATAAGGTTAACTTTATCACTACTTAACTACTAGAGATAAAACAACCAGCACTGCTGTATAAAACAATACACTGCATTTAACTGAAATTTTATTTGAAATGGCGTGTAGTATAGGATGAGATGTGCCAGCACAGGAGCCCCGATACACTGACTTCTCATAGGTTGCCAGACTTGCAAACTACCTGCGAATGTTTGACCAGCAAACACTAAACCTGCTGTTTTGATTATCTGGTGGCCTCATTTTCTGCAGCGAGGATCTCTGCCACCATTTCACACCCTACTCCAGTCCCCAAAAAAACCTTGATGTCTGGCCGACAGGAACGTCCTCTCCCCAGACGTGACACCATTGTGCAACGTGGCCTAGCGCGATGCCCCAGCAGCCTTACACAGCAGTGTCCCCGCATGCCACCTCGTCGGGAAAATACCAAATTTTCTCTTCTTTTGCACAAAAAACATCAAACATACATAAAAACACTCTATCAAAGCCCAGCCTCTCCTCAAAAGATGCAACTTCTAAAACAGATTCTCATTTCAAAGGGTCCAGCGCCTGGACAGTCGCTCACTTCTGAGTCTGCTCAGCAGCGCACATCCTCACGCCCATCGCAGTAGATGCTTCACACCCTAAAAATGCCACCCAGGGCCAGGCTGAGATCCCTACAACTGCTGCACATTGAGCCACCGCCGTTCCGTGTAGCACACCTCTCATAAATTGAAAGTCAGAACAGTTTATCGTTGCTGAATGCCCCTAGAGAAACAAAAACATGAAACGAAAAGATAACAACGCTGAACGGGTGCGATGAGATGCGAACAGCTGAGTCAGAACCTGGTGTCTTTTTTTTTTTTCTTTTCTTTTTTTTTAATTCCCTGAAAGAGATTGGCAAGGAGGGTACGGTCAGAGCTGATGCCGTCAGTGGAGCCTTCCTGTCTCTGGAGATCAACAGAGCGCTCTCCCAAAGAAACCTGCACCTTCCCTGGGAATTTACTGCTTCACAGCAAAAATTCGGAAAGCGTTTCCATCTGAAGGATTCTTCAAGCTGGAGAAAAAGAAAAAAAAAAAAAGGAGAAGAAGAAAAAAAAAAAAAAAAACATGTAACGAACCAAATGCAGGCACTGCAGGACCCAAAGTGTGACAGACCTACAGGTAACTCCGAATTTCTTTGGGGTGCACTGCCTCAGCAGGCTGACTCTGTGCTGATGTGGTCCCACCAGGAGCAGGCAAAAGACAAAGGAGAAAAAAAGAAGAGGCACAAATCCACGAGTTCCCTTTTGCTTTATGCTTTCAATCCAAATCTACAGTGCTAACGCCAACAAAAGGAGCCGGGAAGCAAAAGCTTCTCTTACAGTGCTAGCTTTTATCCAAGGAACACTGTGCTCCGTTGTGCAGGGATTCAGGCATAAAGAGGAATGTTTTCCTAAAAACAGTTGTCAAATAGGCTGGCAGGTTCCCAGGGCCTGTCTGGCCCGTCTCCTAGTGCTGGCAATGGCAGTAGCCAGATCAGCTCACGTTAAGTGACAATAAATATGTATATTCATTTTCAATCTGCAGAGGTGCCCCCAACAGCTCTGACTCCAAGCTGCTGGAGGTAGCTGTTTGTGTGGGGGTAAGGGGTCTTTTCTGTTCTCAGCCCTTATTTCTTCAGCCCTGCTGGGCTGCAAAACCTCAGGAAAAAGGCAAAAGTTCATATTCCCCCAAAATAAACATTCCAACAAGGGTAAAGGCTCAGCAAATCCCAAAGGCAACCTTTTCTCATACCTGTTTGGGTATGTATCTTTACCAAAGTTTATTTCCAGTGTCCTAAAGCGTAAGGTTTTCACCTTGATCTTTGAAAAGCTATTTCACTGTTCAGTGGATCTCACAGCATGAAGGTGCTCCTTATTGCTGCGTGTAAATAACACTTTCCGAGCCTTTATACTCATCCCTGCTGCGAGAACGTCTTTGGTTTCCCTCACCTCCTAGATCAGCACCTGGTGCTCATATTGCACATCACTGCTAGTGGTAGAGTCTATTCTTAGCTAGGGCAGAGTCTGCCATCCAAGTAAAAAGTTGTTTGTTAGTATAAAAGATAAGTGAAAGCAAGACAGAGACAGAAGAAAACTCACACGAACAGGACGTTTGTCACCTAAATCCAACCTACCGAATTGCAAATCACAGAACTGCAGAATGCTGACCCTGGTAGATCTATACTAAAGAAGCCCATATTTAATGCCTATAGCTTTCCTGTCTTAGTCTATTTTTATTTTCTGAAATGCTCTACAGCATTCTGGGATATCCATTATTAGAATAAAAATAGGACACTTTTTTTGGATTTCTTACGATAATTATAAAAGATGAACTACATAGAACAGACACAGCCATGTTAGCAGTGACCAAAACCCCTCACAATAGTGGGAAATTCTGTGTTTGCAAAGATAGCTCTGAGAAATCAGCACCATCACAGCAATACCTGAAAAAATACATCACAGACTGAAATGGAAGCTTCAACTTAGAAAGGACTGAAGGAGCTGTGACTCAATCATTGCGATCATCTGGAGGTGCAGGATTTTGGAAGCACTGATTTGCAATTGTACACTGAAACCAGCAAGATTAGCCCAAAAGAAACTACAAAAAATTACAAGGGTGGCAAACCCATCTTCAAAACCTGTTTGATCACCTCTCTATAGGCTCATTTACTGATGCTTCTTTCAAAGAGAATAGAAGAAACTAGTTAACAAATACAAACACATCCCACACCCCAGAATTGAATGGAAATCCCAATTATAAGCCTCAAAGCATGGCCCAGGCTGAAAGCTGCAGAAATACCTGTGCTTATCTTTTAATGTGCTAAACACATACAACAAAACGTATTAATATGGACTCACACTGTAATAAAATAAAACAAGGCTTAACAATATTTCATGCCTTTCACACCAATCTGAAAGCAGCTACTGACTTGTGGAAGGTAGGAGCAGGACAACACGCTCTATTTGTTTGCATCTCAAAATTCAGTGACACTGTTAAGTCACGTATTTCCAACCCACCAGCCTTTCTGGCTGATGCCTGCTGACTTTGACATACAACTGAACACACAGTTAAGCATAAGAGGAAAGTACAAAGGAAAAAATCCCACCTCTCAGACTGGACTCCGTTCTTTAAGGAGCCAACATAACTTTTCTTCTTTTCTACAGGCATCACGTCCACAAAACCACCTCTTTCATCTGGAATGACTCCTGCGTGCACTGCAGTTTTGCAGATACTGGAGCTCTGAAAAATATTTAATTATTTGACTTACAAACTCTCTATATTTTATATCTGGAGATTTACCGTCTCCATTAGCAACAAGGAAAACCAGGGAATTAAAAAAAAAAAAAAAAAGAGTGGAACGAAAAAGCTATGAAACAATTCTGTCCTTCTTATGGGCAGACTAGGGATAAAAGATGTCATGGAATAGATCTTGCAGGTATGTCATAAGCCCCAGCAGCAAATGCAAAAGCAAAACATCTGTAAGAAGATCCGCCACCGCTGCAGAGGACAAGCAGCCTTTCCACCACTCCCTTCTGCGGTGGAGCTGCTCCTGGGAGATTATCCAGAGCCACAGCTGAATCGAGGACAACTTTCCAGCCAGTGCCTCTTGGGTCTGCACCAGAGAAACTGCTGCGGTGAAACTCTTTGCTAGTGACCAGCCACCTCAGCAAGGTTTATTCACCCAGTTGCTTGAAAAGCAGACGCTTTTCCTGAATTAAGGTGAATGACCACCAATTATCCAGGACAGTTCACATCCTTCTTTCTAGGAAAAACAGAACGACTGCACCCATTGAGTGGTGTAGTTTTTGGACAGGCATTACCCCTTAAGACAACACCGAGTACGGAGGGAGATTAACACTTCTGAAAAGACTAAAGCTTCTCTATTGCACATCGCGCCGTTACCCTGCTCTCCAAGATGTGCAGAGTCAGAAGAGCTGGAGGAACACAAAACACTAACAGCTGATGATTAAGCTCCCAAAGCATTCAGGAAAGAGAGCAAAAGCAGAGAAGGCTTAGGCATAGTATAAACTTGGCCATCAACCCTCTAGAGGATTTACATACAGTAAGCTGGAATAAGAAAAAGCAAAAACCAGCTTTGCACAGGGAACTGCAGCAGGTGAAAATCCCAACCCCATAAACTCCCTGATTGCTAAAAATCAGACTACCACAAAACCAGTGCCAAGGGCAAACGTTCCCGTCATGTATGTACAATACGGATCGTGCTGTTTCATTCTTGCAGCCATATATGGCAGGTTTGCCTTGTCCCCTATATATTTATCACTTTGGATGGCCTATCTCTTGGCAGCTCTCTGACTTTTGAGTGCCAATTTGGTATTTTGCTTCTATATATGGTCAAGGGAGCAAGGGAACGCTGTGTTTGGAAGATATGCTGTGAATTCGCCCTAGTATGCGGTGGGAAATCTGTAAATCTAAAACTGACTCATAAAATTAAACTGTCCTGAATCAATTTGCACCACTCTCCACTGGGAGACATCCTAAACAATGTTCTTTTCTAGGCATTCCTGGTTTTTTCCAGGACTTGCTGTTCTGCCACTTACTCAAAGCTTTGACCAACAGGCTTTTTATTGCCTTACCCCAAACCTCCCCTTATCACTCTGTTGGATTACAGCCCTCTCATATCCCAGGCCAGGCTCTGCTTTGATGAATTGTTTGCAGAGCTTTTGGAAGATGAGACATTACAAGAATAAGGCCTCCCCCTCAAATTCAGAAGTACAACAGCTGTATGGACAACGCAATGGCTTTCCATGGTGCAGCCCCTTGGGATGCTCTGAGAGCACTTCCTGACGAAGTGGACTCTGAGGCATACACCATAAAATGACAATACTTTTTATTGTGGGCTATTAGCAACAGTCTGTGACTATGAGTTTAATCACCCATAATTTCCTCATTAGTGTGACCGGTTAAATCATTAAGTTCATATCTCCTGAGAGCTGAGCCACCCAACTTGGTTTGCTCTGGTGATAAGCGCCTGGCTCGTTATGTAGGTGATCTATCCTCCTCCAACTAATTGCCACTCAACTGTGGATAAAAGTCATTATCTCAAGAGCAGAGAATAATTTTCTCTCCTAGCTCAACAGGGCTCCTGAGCAGGGATGGGGACGGGTTTCCGTTGCAGTCTTATGTCACACTAGGAGCCAGGCAGAGTGACAAATGACAGCGTTTCATGAAACTTAAAAGCTTTTTTACAGCCTTGATAAAGACCCCCGGGTGTTCACACAGCTCCAGCACCACCCCAGAACTGGTCCTGTCCACATTAGCAAGAGCTAAGTTTTATTTCCTAGGCACAATCCTGTGTTCACAGAATTTTTTTTATTTCCCCCCCAATTACATGGCAGTGTAAAGAACTTTGCTGCAATGTGCCACCAGGGAAAAGAGGCAACAAATCTTCTGTTCCCCAGCCAGCTGCTTCTCGCTACTAATTTCAGCACTGGAAGGATGCTGGATACATTCCCCCGTGCCCCCACTTGCCGCTTCAAACTGCAAACCCTGCGTGCAGGCAGCAAGTCTGTTCTCACCAAAAAGCAACGCTATTCAGTGGAAAGACCTGGAATTTGGGCGTGAACTTTTCCCATACCACATTTTCTTGCATTTTGTTCATTTACCCCAAATTTTAAGGCTCCTCTGTGTCCCTGTTCCACAGTCTTACTAATTTCACCATGAACAATTTCCTGCACTGCTTTTTAAAGCAAAGGCTGCCAATATCTCTTTGTGCTTTAAGCCGCCAGGAGTACCCAGGAGGTAATCTTATAAACACACGCAATCCAAGACAATTTTATAATGATGAGTAAAAAAAGAAAAACTGATCAGAATGCATTTAAAGTGGGTAAAAATCCCTTACGGCAAACAGAGACAGTGGCACCTATGACCCCTGAAAGAAATCAGACTTATCTCATAAAAACTGCCAATTCTTCATGGCGCAGCTTTGTTCTTCATGGCAAAACGAATTCTCACATGCCTTCCTGGGATCACGTAAATGCGAACGCTATCTCGGGCCAAAAGCACAGTGAATCAGGTTGTTACACAGACTAGCCAAGCATTTTTGTCATCGCAGCTTGGACTACCAACTCCTTACCTGCCAGAGCATTTAGCGAATTGATGTTTTGGAGAAGGTGCTAAAAGGCCAGCGGGCACTCTGCAGGGCGCGCAGACTGGAAACAGGGCACGGTGCTTCTTTTTCTTTTAGATAACTTATTTAAGAAGACACAGTTGGAGCACAAAGTCCCCCCAGGGCCACAAAGGTGCTACTCCAGACGTGCAGCCAAAGAGCCCTCCCAGAAGACTAACACTTGTCTCATCCAGCTTATTCTCTGCTTTAATCATTCCTCGGCCGCGGGCTCGGGTTAATTCACAGCATCCCCTCCTGGAGGGCATCCTGCACAGCCCATGCTCCCTGGGAAAAGCCTTTGCCCAAACTCTCCCTGCATGGCACGCGTGTTTCTCGTCAGCTTTCCAGCCTGAGCATTTCTCAGCATCAATACCTCTCCCTTTGCAGCACGTTTCACAGCCTCCTCAAACTCCTTTTTCCCAGCTGGTTTCACCTGCTTTGCTATCAATGTCACACTCTCATAAAAACCTGCATGCTTTCCTTATTACACCTGCACCACACTATCAGTACAGTAGTCCAGACAAAGGTTAACCAAACCCTCTAGGAAGTGGCCAAATACTACTCTTTTTTTTTTTTTCCTATTTTATTTTCCTCCCAAATTCCAGTCCATGCTCCCGTTTATGAAACAATACCCAGGGGGTACGGTAGGAAATGGAGCTTGCGATTCATTAAAGGACACTAATCCTTTTGCGTCAGTACAAATCAGGAAACAACGCCAGCCCAGGATGCTGGTCCTCGCCTAATACCCTTGTAATCGCAGGCCCTGTTCGGGGGTAATCCGAGGTAGTTTTGTCCTCAGTAAAAGAGAGAAAACTATTTCCCATTTCCTGCAGGTCAGAGCATGCACAGAGGCAGGTACCGCAGGGTGGCAGCTGCCCGATGAATTTGCATGTGAGCTAGTCTAGGCTAACCTGTTTGTGCAGCTCTACCTTTAAAAAAATTGGTCTTGAGTAAAATAAAAAAATAGGGATTTTTTAAAATCACTTTCACAATGGCTTGCCCCAGATTAACGTATGATTTCTGCAGGATGTTTTTTCTCAGGGGTCTGCAAAGCTCCACACCAACCTCGAGCTGGGGGTCCATGATCTGCCGAGTGCTTCCCCCAGGCCTTCAGAAAGCACGTTCCTACAGGCTACACACCAGCCACGGAGCTGGCATTTCTAAAGACAATCGCTGATTGGGGGTGGAAGGAAAATTAAAAAAAAAAAAAAAAAAAAAANAAAAAAGGGACCCGCAAATGGAAAAAGATTGAAACCCAGTTTTTAGAGGCCTAATATTAAGAGATTTCAAAAAAATGGTTCTTTGCCTAGTTTTAGCATCAAGTCTCTGCTCATCCCCATAAGCAGAGTTTAGAAAAACAAACCAATAAAACCAAGTCGCATGCTTTCTTTCCACTGCTCTGCACTGTGTCCCGACTGCTCAAAAACACTGTTCAGCTCCCAGAAAGAGGAGGAGAGGGGAGGGGGAAGAAAGTCTATTTTTTGCCAACTACGTAGTGTGACAGCATATAATAAAAGCCCTTTGGTGCTCGTCCGTAGATCCCAAAACACTTTGCAAAGTCAGATAAGCGCTACCATCCTTTCACAGCCATAGCCCCTAAGGCACAGAGCGGTTAAGTGACCTGCCCAAGTCCATACGAATAAGTCAGTGCCAGAGGGTGGAAGGGCTCCCCAGGCCCATTGACCCTAGCCGGGTGTAGTAGCTCTTGCACTTTGTTGGTGCTACTTCTTCCTTCATCCCCATTTACCCCATCCCCACATCGTAATGACGACAGAGTTTGACTGCCTTCCCTAAATCACAGAGTACGGCCCCAGCTCTGCGATATAGACGTCGTGATACAGGGGGTCATCAGGGAAAGGAGCGTACTCACGTCTGCATAAACGTTTGTGCCAAACACCGGTGCCCAGTACGATGGCTCGTCTTTACAGTGGGCTGGACAATAAATCCTAGAAAACAATTTATTCATATTTATTCTCTATAAGGCTCAACAGGAAAGCAAGCTGCATTCTTGGGAGATTTCAAGTGCCTGCATCTGGTCTGCAGGTGGCAACAGTGAATTTAATTATTTGTTCCCCTCAGATGACATTTGATAGTTACTGCAGAACTGCAAGTACAGGGGTTTAGACCAGTAAAAGAGGAATTGGCCTTTCACGACATTTTCAAAGGGGAGTACCTGTATTTTTGCACAATGCTGTGCACGTAATTATTTGCATGTGTTTGTGCCCCCCTGCCCTGCCACGACTTACACCTGCACAAAGCAGCTTTCTAGAAGAAACTTCTTCCGTGTTTTAAGTTGGGAAGGAAAACCACATCCAAAAACCAGCAAGTGCAGGAGAATAAAGACAGAATGCGGTGTTGCACGCTCATACATAGGGGTGTGCTGAAACAGGATCGCATAGCCTGACTTATGTGTTACTGAAGCGATCCGAAAACTTAATATGAATTTTTTATCGTGATGCCAAGAGAAGCACGGTGGCAGGAGGAAACGTGTCATTCCCAACCCCCTCCTCCAGTTCATCTGGTAAAATCAGCTCCGTTCCCGCTAGCCCTCAGCTTTGGGGACCTCAGCATCTCAGCATCTTCCACCCTCAGAGCAGAGCAGGTTTAGCTGACCATAAGCAGGCTCGCGGCACGCGGTTACCTTGGGCAATGGGTCGCCGGCTTTTTGAACTGGCACAGCTCAGCTACTGTAGTATAGCAATCCAGCGTCTGTGCTGCGGAAATAAATATGGAAAGGCAAATTACTAGACCTAATAGCTCAGGCAGCTGCAGAAAACACAAGTCACAGTCACGCAACGCATCTGGTGAGACCCACGTCCAGCCGAGGGCACCTGGAGGAAAGCTGCTCGCTCCTTTACCAGCAGCACGCACCCAGGAGAGGGCTAACCAGCTCTCCAGTAAAAATCCTGCTACCATACTACAACGTGGCCTTAAAAAGGTCACAGCTTTCAAAAGAGAAAAGCAGCTGACCCACAAGACAGTGTATTTTTGCTACAGCTCCAGACGTGGAGTCCGGATAACCTGACACCTATAGTTTTCCCTGGAAGTGGCTCAAGTGGATCTAACCAAAATGATGATTACATGGAGGAAGAGGAGGAATTATCCAAAGACATTCAGCAAGTGTTTAAAAAGCAGAACTCCACAGTACTGATTCATATGCTCATCATAAATATGATGACTTACTGTTATAAACTAATTTCATAGGTATTATGTGTTTCATTACACTATTGCACTATTATGTTAGGTACTATTTTCTTCAGTTTTTATACAGCGTTCACACTAGACTGAGGCTTTCATACAAGGATGGCTCATCTTCCATCACTTTACTATCAGCAGCTTGTGACACTGCAGCTGATGTTTGGACCCAACCGTGATCCATCACCAGGAGATGCTGCTGGAAATGGCCCGTTATCACCTTCGTCTGTACCTCCCTCCCAGATCCCCACAGAGAAATGAGGTGGTTGATGGTGGAATTGCCCATAATGGGGGATGGATCACCACTCGAGGGTTTAGCTGTGGTACTGAACCATTTGACATGACCACTTAAAACAAAAAAGAGCACTGTAAGGAATGATGTTTTCAAGTATCCCACAAAACTCTAGCAACAATGGTTTCTTCTCAACTTTTAAAACTTACTTGTGACTTTGGAAACCATGAATGCATTTGAAGGCTTAGTTTTCCTGCAAAACAAGCAAACAAAAACATTTATTAAAAAAATAAGCGTACTAGAATTACTTGAATCACTATGTCTACATATGAGTAACAAAGATGACTGAACATCCGCTTATATTCAAAGCAAATACAAAAAACTTGTTGATGAAGATAGTACCTAAAAGACTCCACGCCGTTCCTGGTAGACTTCTCAAAAGCCGGTGTCCTCCCCTTCCTCGTGATATCAACCAGTCCTCCTGTATTGTCCAGGATGCCGTAATGAATTGCAGCACGACATATGCTTGATGACTGACAAGAGTAGAAATACAAATAGTATGTGAAATAAATCTCATTCACAGAACAACGCTGACCAGCCGCTGCGCAAAAAATGAAGAAGAAATGAAATCACCACCAAAGGGCCAAATGGAAAATAAGCTGAGTACACTCCTTTGGAATCTGGTTGTTAAATCTTACTCTCCCAACGCAGTCTTATTCTATTATTATTATTTTAGAGCACTGCCTGGTTGAATGGCAAGCTTTTTTTAAATAACAAAACTGTACATTTAGACACAATTTAGAAGAAAAGCAGCATTGGAAATTAACAACCAGCATGAAACATTTCCAGTTCTCAAGGAAATATTCAAACCCAAAATATTTCTGCTGAAACCACTTGGAGGAGGCGGCTCTCTGCAGTCACAGAAGTTGCAGGGCAAAGACGTATCATGCGCGACGAAGTCACGCACCAACAGTGAGAATGGGGAAAGCAAACATGCTTTTACACAAAACCCCTTTTATCTTTAACTTTTCATCACCCCAAAAGTAGTTTTGATGGGAAAACCGTGCCATGCTTTATTTATAAATTATCTTGCTAATTCAAGGTCCAGCAAATCAGCCCAAAATATTATTTAGTTACAACATTTAACAGTGTTTTTCTTATAAAGTTTCTGTTTAGCATGACAGCTGCCTACACTAAAGAAGAGATCTTTGTAAGAGCTGTCTGTTGATCCCCATCCCTCACTTTCCATGGGTTTCATTGCACATTAAGGGCATTCATGACAAAATCAAGTCTGGAATCACTTTGCCTTTCCAGACTGCTTCTTTTTTCATCACTAAGATGAGGAAAATACAGATAATCTTTTATTAGCACCATTTTACAGCACCACAACTGGAGAACACGAAAAGCCAAATTACACTAGAATTGTTGGCATTTCCCATTTCTGTTATTACCACTAACTCCCCACAAATTACATCTATGAGCTATTAAAAGGTACTTACACTCTCATAATAAAATGTTCCAAAGATCTTTCCCTTACTGTACAAGCAGCCAGCTGGGCACAAATACCTGGTAAAGATATATATCTTTGAGGGTGGCAAAAAAACAATTCAAGAAAAACAGACTTTGACTCTATTTCATTTAATAGTCATTCCATTCATTTCACGTAACTCTTCCATTTAAAAACAAGATTGCAAAATAGCTACTTTTTAAAACAGTTTCTCCACCCTCCTTAAAAGCCCGACCAATATTTAGATTCTGTGGATTTGGTTTTTCTCCAAGTGATAAACTGTCCCGTTCTTTGCAGAAACCTTAACCAGAAGTTTTTGACCGGCTGGGAGGGGACAAGCCATGAATTATTGGTCTGGCTTGGACAGTGGTGGAATGCATGAAAAAGGCTCAAAAATGACTCTGCCAACATTTATTAAACAATTTTGGACACCTGGAACTGTGGGTCATCATGGCTGAATAAAATAAACTGAGTCACCTTATTGCTAGGCTTGGCTGGAGGCTTTGTATTAAGAGAAATTAAGGCGCTTTTTTAAAAAAAGAGATCTACCTAGATAGTCACAAAAAATACATAGTATAGCCTATCCCACGTTGGCAAGAACCGGACAATTTTTAGGCCACTTTTTCCCGCAGCGCTCCAAGAGGTATCAATAAAACACTACCTGTTGCACGTTGAGCCTCTGCATTTGTCTCTCATCTTGGTTTCACAGGTAACGACTTGTGCTGGGGAGAAAAAAGAAAATAAATTAATATTTTAAAAAGGAAAGAGATTGCCACAGCCTGCTCTCGAGCTACGGAGATGAGCGACCACCACGCATCTTTCCTGCAGGTCTTTGGTGCAGCGAGATACAATCTTATCACAGACCAGCTAGCCTGGAGCAGTTTGTGCCTCTTCAGCCGTTCACCCGAGACAAGTGTCTTTGGAAATATTAGCAAGGAAGAAACATCTGACAGCTGAAGGCTTTGATTTACAGCCCGAGGTCTGCAGCCAGAGCTCTCATTCTCCATTTAATTACAGACTCTCGAGATGCTGGCAGATAAACTTGAAAAGGATGCGTTGGCTTGCCTCACCTTGTTTTCACAATAAGTCTCTCTTAATTAACAGCGATTAGAAAACAACAGAGGAAGTACTACCAGCTCCACAAATAGCTTCAGAAATCTTCCCAAGCAAGAAATAAAAAGGAAACAAATTAAAAAAAATAAAAAACCAAGCCCAAAAGCTGCAAAGGGGGTAACTGTTGAGTGTAGAGTATTTTAACTGGGAAATAAAACCAATATCTCCTAAAGTGATTACTGATCTGGGGACCTTCGGTTCATCAATACTTCCTTGAGATTTCTTAAAAGAACAAATAACTATTGCAGATTGACATGCAAAAGGCACGAGTGGCTTTTGAAAGCTTTGCTCCCCACTTCTGGCAGGCTTCTGTTATAATTAACAGCAAACTTTCGCACGGATTACCTCACCCTCCGCTCAAACATCCTCCCAGTTATTTTTTCCCCGAGCCTCCTCTTTGCTTTCCACACTTTTTCCCTAGAGGTACTTTAAAACTTAGAGGAGCTGAAAAAGAAAGAGGCTATCTTACTCATGTAGGAGTCCAGGATGGTCTTCTTGGGCTTGACGGGTTTGCTGGGCTTGCTTTCGGGAGGGTAGAACCGCACGGGCTTTTGCTCCGCGACCTGCGAAATCTCCACTTCGTTAGTCTCATCCGTCTCAGTGATGACAGGATCTTCGTAACGGTAATCTTGTTAGAAGAGGGGATTAAAAATAATTACAGCGTGTTCGCGTTGATGGGGAAGTCGGACAGGTTCATATTTTGAGAGAGGCGATTTAGTTTGATGAGGATCTGCTTTTAAATAGTTGGAAACTCAGAAATGCCCGCTAAAGGCAGCACAGGGCTACTGCCAGGGCAGGTGCAGCACCAGGAGGGGAGATCTGCTCCTCTCCTGCTCCTCTGCGCGCGAAGAGGCATTTAGAGCATCTTACAATAAAGGTTTGCAATGATCCCTGCTAATGAGTGAAAAAAAAAGTGCTGCTATTTCTTCTTCTGGTTCCCATATAGCTCTTTCTCTCTGGAGGAAAACACAAATTTGCTGAAGGGTGCGTGCAAGAAGAGGGCCCTAGTATTTGGGAAGGTGGCTGAAACCTCTTCTCCTCCCGCCTGGGTTTGCTTCTTCAAACCACCCCATCAGCACAGCTTCAGCCGCTCCTCCAGTAAAGCACGGGTCCCGCTACAACGCAATCCTGGCTTTAGGACCTGCGGCGGGTTTATCCTTCTCTTTACCCTTCGATGAAGAGCAAGCTGCCTGCTGTTGCAGCTGGGCAAAGGGATTTGGGAAACGGTGCCAGCAAGATTCATTCGGCTTGGCCGGTCCTACACAAAACCCCGCGCTGCTCTCATCCTCGGCAACGAGGAGAGGAACGATGCAAACAAAGGGATGATGGACGGTGGCTCCGAGAGGGCTTTCTGTCACCGGGGCGTCCTCTCCCCTCTCCCCTCTCCCTGCTGCAGCCCACCTGCACGCCAGGGATCTCCCCCTGGCCGTGCAACCCCAGGCTAAAAATGATAAATGCAACAAAATTGCAGCAAAATAAGCCTCTGCTTTGGGCAAGTCTCCAGGGAACCTGCCTGTTTCTAAGGGTCCAGTTCTCTGCGAAGCAAAACACATGGGAGAAGAACAATGCCCTCCGTGCATGACCCCAGAAAATCCTGCGTGCTGGGGGGATAGCACCGGTCACTGGAGATTTCAGTTTAGGTATTTCTTTCAGAAAAAAACCATCCATGATCCCCTCCTCTTCTCCAAGAGACAGGAATCACTATATTCATTTTGCAGCCATGAAAACCAAGGTGGGGAGAGAGGGAAACACTCCGTCCCCGGCCCCTGAAGGAGCGGGGCAGGCGGCCAAGCTCTGCCCACCCACGTCGCCTCCAGTAAGCGCTGGAGAACATTCCCTTCCCAAACAAACCCCACGAGGATGGGATTGCTCCTGCCCGCAGCCTGCAAGCGCTCAAAACCCCGCCGGAGCTCCCGAGCCAAACCCATGTGAGCTCAGAGCAGCCTCCCTCCATGCAAGCACTGGCTCTCATTTTCACCGGGGAAAACGCGTCGAATCCGAGCTCTAGCTTTTAAGCAGTTCAGGGCTTTTCGGTTTCAGCAGTGGCCACTGATTTACCACATGCTGTGATGTCAAAATATTGAGAATAGCTAATTAAAAGGTGCATAAAGCTGCTTCTAATTGAAAGTTTCCAGGCATAAGTTTGCTCCAGCCTTTTCCCCAACCCAGGATGGTGTCCCAAGCCCCCCACCACGTACCTTTGTAGCAGAGGTTGTTCTGGCAGCCTCCTCCGTAGCTTGGTGGGCACTCGGAGCAGGGGCGGCCAGTCTTGTACGGGGCTTCTCCGATCCAGTTGCCCCTGCAAGCACAGGAGCAACGTGTATCCGTCAGACACCCAAACACCCATCCAAGCCCCCGAGACCGCCTGGCACTAAGGGAGTGGAGAAAATGGGTGTTTCTGCTGTGCTCATCCTTGGATAGGGGGCTGTAAATGGGGAAAAGGTGGCTTGTCCCCATTCTTTCCGTCCCCATGTTGCCTGTCGTCCTCCAGAGATAGCTCAGCGGGCTCAGGCGCTGCCTGCTTGCTGCCTCCCATTTGCCTGACCCTTGCCTTCATCTCTCTCGTTCATCAGAGCCACAAGTTTCCCACCATTTTCTGCAACACCCCCAGGCAGCTGCACAGGCCAGGCTGGAGCACAGCTCTTACCATTTAAAAGCTGCTCCATTTTCCATCTGGAACCATTTCCAAACAGAAAAACACCAGGAATACATGGACCCTCACGCCAGATCATCTGGGAAACAGAGCAGCACTTTGCACTTTCTCTCCTCACCCAACCCGGCATCCTCAAGTCCCCAGTTTTGCCTCTGAGGCCGCAGAAACATCGTCCTGGCCCAGAGCAACTAAGCAAAGACTAAACAACCAGCCCAGGAAAGCTGGTTGTAAGAAAAACGTTCCTCTTCATTTCACCTCCAAGGTGACATTTTTAGGGGGTTACTTAGATACATTGCGTGCAATATCGCTTTTACATTAAACTCCAATAGAAATACTGTGATCTCATGTAAACAGAAGTAAATCAATGGATTACTGCATGTTCCTCAAGAAACTACCCAGAAGCAAAAGCCCTTTTTGGCACTCTGTACTGCAGACTTCAGGGGCTGAGAAGGTTAAAGGAGCCGGACTTCAACCCATGGCTACGAACCCTTCGGTTATTGCTCTTTCAGCTGTCTCCACCTATAAGGCTAGATGAGGACAATGCACACTGATGCCAGAGCGAAGAGATTAAGCAGAAACTGCAGAAATAGAGTGTTTTTCCATCCAGCAGCCCCGAATGGATGACATGCAAATAGCCGAGGCTGCTGCGGGAGCTCCATGGGAGTCGGTGCGATCCCATAGGAGGGGCAGGTTATTAAATCCCACCAAACCAGAAGCATAACGTGCTCAGTAGCTAACGTGGGGAGAGGGGCTTAGACAACCCACCCATAGGTCTCTGCCTGGATCGTGCTATGAGAGGCCAGCTCTGTACCCGCACATCTTATTTCTCTGTGTTATTCTGCCCTATGATCTCCAGAAGTCAGATGCTCTCCAAGCCACTCCTTTTGTATATAGTGATTTCCCTATTTCATCTTGTTGCTAAGATTTAAATTGCCAAGGACTTGGAGTGGGAATGTTTCTCCTATTAGCCATTAAAGCAGAAAATATTAATTGCCATTGCCAGGGAGGAAAATTCTCCTGGATGTAGTAGTCAAGAAATGTGATTTTCATTTCGAAATTTAATCAAACCATTGAGTTAACTGCATCAGTCAAGATTTAGCTATTTCACTTTTTTTTTTTTAAGCCACGGGGAGCTCATCGGGTCTGGGATTTATCTCTCCGCAGCTCCTTGCAGCGGGCCCCGGCTCGCTTTGCTTCCTCCAGCGACTGCTGCAGGGCTGGCTTTGCACGAAGCAGCGGTGTGTTTAAACCAGCAGATTTTGCAGGGGGGAGTGAAAGTGTGTCACGATAGGGCAGCCTACCTGGCTGCTGGAGCAGCGCTGAGCGGTGTTAATCACCACCCCATCCCCTCCCACCCTCCGAGCAGCAGGGAGAGAGCAAGCCTCGCTTGGCAGCACAGGCCAGCTCCGTCCTGGCCATCTCCTACTCCTCCTTCCTATGGCAGGAACATCAAAGCTCCGGCCTGGCCCCGGCCCCTCATTCAGTTTTCCAGGCAATGCTCAGAAGTCTTGAACCAGCTCTGTGCTGCCGTCTAAAGAGAAAATTTAAAGCCACAACCACCAGTCTAGACTGCCTGAAATCTCTTCCCCAGATCCTGGGCTAGTTAAGCAACCTGCCAGTTTTAGGAAAGCTGGAGAGAGCCCAGCTCATCTGCCTTACTTCGGTGAGTAGTTGCAGACCAGGTAGACGGCGTTCTCCCAGATTTCTCCCCAGACGTTCATCTGCTTGCAGACGTTGATGGCACAGCCGATCTTGTTCGTTGTGGCCCAGACTATCTGCAAGTGCAACGCAGTTATTGCAAATAAGCAAACTACCCCTCTGTGGGCACACGTTGCAGCGACAGCTGGGACATGGGAGGATGCAGAGAGTATAGATACAAAAGCCCTTCGTCTCCTTTACCTGGGTATAATGCGTGCACATAGAGCCAGTGCATTTCTCTGGGCACCATGGGTTGCACTCATGAGGATACGGGTACGTGTAGTCTTTAACTTCATCATACCAAGACTGGACATGGAAAGCTGGAGACCGATACCTGAAGGAGTGAAGACCGGTCACAGCTGAAATCACCACGGTCTGGTAGAAGCTTTCAAACAATACCTGTAGCCTCCTGCCATACTGTACGCTGAGATCTTTTAAATACAAGTTTTGCTAATTTTATATAAAAGTTTCTGAAGTTTCATTCATTGAGAAGGTGTTGCTTAAAGAACCCAGTAACACGGTCTAATGAACAGAAAAAAAATCTCATTGACAATGTTCAGGATGATTTTTCTTCCCTAAGATTCACAGCCCGGTCTGACTTTCTGTATTATTTATAGGTTTGACATGCTCTTCAAGTGCCGCTGACCTGAAATGTCCTCCTGACTTTTCCACACAACTACAAAAAACTTCTAGTTTGGCAGAAAGTTGTATTTTGAAAGTAAACAGAAGTTAAGGTTTGCCAAACATCTTAAACCGAAAGCCATCCTGTACCTATTTTACCACCAGGCAATTTGCTAAATCTGGAAGTACGCTAGCAGTTAATACTGTAAGACCTTTGAAAGGGAGCGGGCTTTTTCACACTCACATCACACCAAGGGTCGGTGCAGAATAGTTGATGCACTACACACATACCCCACCTTTTACTGCAGCAATTTCCCTCTGCACCATGCCCCCTTATACGCTGTGGGTACTTTGTGCAAACTATGCACCAGATATTGCAGTCTGTGGCAGCACTGATGCTACTTGCGCTGTTTGGGGGAACGCAAACGGTGTTAAAACTACCTATAGAAACTCAGATGCAGTTTGCATGCTACATACAGGGTGAGCAAACAGAGCAATCTGCAAATTCTGTATCAAAGCAGAGCAGTGCTTCAAACCCACTACTTTTTATTGCTTTCAACAGCTCACATGAAGCAAGCGGCCAGAAATACAAATGATATCATTACCAACTGGAGTTTGTTCTTTCAGCCAACTCTTCATTAAAAATCATTCATTAGAAGTATTTTAAAAACATTAATCTCATGATGTCATTAAGTGAATACTTTCCGAATCCTATTTTACAGGAGAGGAAATTGAGGCAATCAAGTTATGGCCCGTTCCTGAAAAAACTGAGATAAATCTGATTTCTTTTTCCTCTCAGTGACTGCAAAGGGGGGGAGATTGGATCTACCTCCATCAGTAACCCATGGCCATCTTGAACACTTGTAGAAGAGCCAAGAACAGCCCGATCTTTTGACTTTGTTTCCAATGGATTAACCACTCTACTTTCCAATCATTATTTAATTCTGCCAACAAAAACGGGCCCGATTTTTATATCAGGCCAATTTCACACCAGCAAATTTCCATTGCTTTCAACCAAGTTCTACCTGATTTACAACAAGCATAACTGCATTTCCACCCGTTAGGGCTCCCAGGCACGTACAAAATGTTTGCTGTACAACGCAAGCTTAACCTATAACAGGCTTAACAATAAACAAATTTCACCACAAGATGGAGAGGCAAATCCATTTGGAAGCCTTAACGTCAGCTTTCCTAGCTGGGTTAACAACTCTAGGTTAAAAACGTTTTCCAGGAAGTTAAAAAAAAAAAAAAACAAACTGCAAAGTGGTTTCGGCAAAGAGAAGTTAGGAGCTGGGTAAATATTTATGGGAAATACAGCAAGAGATAATTAAAAAGTTTACAGCAATGAGTTCTGAAATAGCAGATGACTCCAGATATTGTTCCTGAGAAACTTCAGCTTTCTGCTGGTTCTCAGCATGGTGCCAGAAACCCCTCGAAACAGCGGTTTTAGGAGTAAGGGTTATGGCTCCTGTAGCTGTTCTCCTTAAGGAGCAAGAGCGACCTCAGGCACATTACAGCTGCAGTACCCGGAGATACAGGTAAATGAAGTAACCCACATCAATGTTGGTTTGCTGGGAACAGTCAGCCGAAGGTGGCTGCAGATGTTATCGCTATAACCATTTCACTGCAGCAATACCAATTATTGATCCTCACCTTTTCTCCAGTCTCCCCGTTGCTCTACTAAGCACCAACAAGGCAAACCTTTCCAACTGGCTCTAAAGGAGGATCCGTAAATTGCTTTTTGCAATGAGCTTGTAGCACCCCATCTCTTACCTGCCCCAGTGAACCGCCAAGTTCTGTCCAATTGACCTGATGAGGGCACTAGGCCCATGGTCCCAGATGCACTCCTGAGCCCAAGCATGGGCTGATCTTTCCAGCTCATCATCCCAGGTCTGCAGGGGGTGGGAAGAGAAAAGAACAGGTCAATTTGTCATCTCAAGCTTATTAGATCAAGAGACTCAACCAACAGCAATTAGATGACAGAGAGTAAATTTCAGCTCACCCCTGGTGTCTGGCCTGCCCTTGTGAAGCCAGCACATTTTAATGATGTGCCCTGACCTAAAAGCAAGTTTCTCAAGATGTCCCCCTGCCATGGAAATGCAGGGCACTAGAGGGTCTGTTATTTTTCCTGCTTGATGTCATGCTGCTTCGGAGATGCTTTGCATAGGTCAGCAGAAAACAGACCCAGTAAGACCTCAAGAACCCATCTAGACTATCCACCCTAAAACACAAGAAGACATTCTTCACAGGTGTTCTTCTAATCTGTTTAAAAAAAAACAACAAACAAAAACAAAACAAAAAAAAAATCAAGGACAGAGATCCCAGTGCTTCCTTATGACACCTGTTTCTGAGATCTGCAAAACTTCTAACATGTAGTCAGTGCTCTGATGTAGCTGCAGCATGATTTTCCATCCACTGTCCTTACTACCAGGACGTTTCCTGGCTTTCCCATCAAGGGGAACTCCAACAGCGGATGTGCTCCTGCCCTTCACTACCGACACAGGTGGAGATTTTTGGCCCAACCTCTTGAGCAAGGGGCGTGGGTCTGAGCCTCCCAGTCCCATCTCCCCTTCTCCTTCCAGACTAACTGCTGAGTCCACCGATGGATCCAGTCAAATTTAACAGAGCTGGCAAAGTCCCAGACCTGTTAAGCTAATATCACTCTCACTGAAACAGGCACCCGGTTAGAAGTGACAAATCCTGTTTACTTTCCCACTGAGGGAAGGACATTGGTGTGAGACCAGTCCTCATCGAATATCACCCAGCTGTAAGCCAAACGAGAGCTCAAACACGATACAAAGGCAAATAGGAAAGCAGGCTTCATTGGCTCCACTGCCCAGGAGTGTATTTGTTTTAAAGGCCAGACTTGCTGGACCCAGTAGACAGTGCCCTGAATTCATTGTGTAATTACTGACAGCTGGTCTATTCAGAACAGTCCTTAGAGGATAATTCATTGGGATTAAAATATTACCGCAGATTCCTACAAATAAAACCAAAGAGAAGAGAGGTTTTGTAACGTGTCTCCAGCCCATTCACGTGCCAGCGCGAGATTATGTCCTCTTTGGACATTTACCATCACAACCAGATGGTCTTTCCAAGTCCTGTCTTCTCCAGGAGAAAAGCAACTTCTGATCTCAAACCTATCAAAGGACCTGTCAGAGGCTGTTTGGAGGACTGGAGGGCATTTAGCCTCTCAAACACATTTAAAAAACATCAAGTGCTCATTCTGAGTAAGTATCTGAACACAGTCTTGGGCAGTTATAACTGGGATGGGGAGGGACCGCATGTCCCTGGCTAAGACGACAGGAAAACGCAGCGTCTCCTGGAACCTGGTGTGTCTACACTATCTTCGTAAGGCAAACATGAGCTCATCTAACTGAGCTAACAGCCCAGACCTCCGAGAACAGCTTATCATTAAGCATGCTCAGCAACCCAAATTCCAACAACATCCCAGAGCTGCTCTGACCTCATCAGCTTGGCTTTGAACTGACCAGTGGCCAAGCAAATTCATGTCAGTCTGCAAAACCCTGTGCAGACACAGCTCTGACAGAGGGAATAAAGCCATTTTCCGTCTCAGCCCTCCAACTCCTTGAAGGTGTATGGGATCTGACCCACCGCACACACACATTTCCAAACCTCTGTTCAAGCAGATTATTGCAATTGTGCCTAGACACACAACTTTTTGCGGTCTCCCACTTTCTGCACCAGGCAATGACCAGCCACAATTCGCCTTCCCATCCAACACAAGCCACAGAAACTCTCCCAAGACATTATGCGCTGCTAGTGCTTCAGACTTTCTAGCAGAGCATTATTCCCTGCAGCCTCAAAGGCGGAGACGTTCCAAATCTCCTAATTTAATGCAGAGACGTTATGAGCAATAGGCCATTAAATGGAAATTGATGTGAACATATGCATTGCATCGTCCTTTGATGCCTACGGATAAAATAAATGAACTCGGACAAAAGATACTCAACAGGCAATTGGGAATGAGCTATGTCTTTGCATGGCTTTGTGCTTGACGAGTAAAGAAGCTCATTTCTACGGGCGTCGGATTACAAAGCCATCCCATTTAAATTAGAGCAGTTATTTGCCTCTTGCTTCTCAGACGTGAATGCGGTCAGGAGGCTGGAATTATTTCAGAGCAATAAACATATCAAAAAAATGAGATTTCAGACTTTCCCAGCTACGCTTGCAAGAAGTCTTTATGCCAATATTCAAAGCAGTATCTAGGAAGACTACTGAAGCCAGAGGGGCAGTGTACGTCTATGCTCGGTTTCCTTCTCGAGCAGAGATTGAGAAGCCTTCGGTTATGTGCGATTCCAAGTGCATACGGACTCTTTTTTACTCCTGCAAATTTGTAACGGCCTTTCAAAGTACAGTATTCACCGTACGTGTTAAATACGCACGTGGCATACACACTCTATGCTACAATTTTTAGGTTCAGATTTAATAAGAACATACCCCACAAGGAGTCCATTTACTCAGCCTAACTAGTTTGTAAACATAACCCTGGACACCTGAGTTGTAGTGATCAGGTTACTCTCTCATTTTTCTCCCCAGCTTAGACTTTCTGCAATACTGGCAATTCACTTTTAAAAGTGGCATGAGAGTCCAGGACTGACATGTACTGGCAGAAGCTTGCACATGCTTTGCTAACCCACATACAAATACTATCCCACCCTGACAAGGAAAGTCACCACCCTACAGTTTAGAGGAAGGATGGATACCTTATACATGAAAACAAACTATTTTCCTTCCAGCACTCTGTACTGAGAACAATTTTGTTTTATCCAGCTGCCTTTGAGGCCTTTGCAGGAGGAAAGATTTCTGCCTTTCATGACGGCTGAAAGCCATCTGACTAAGCCATCTTAAAAGGTCAAGATGTCTTAGGAACTACTACGTCCTTTTTACTCTGAGTTCATTAACAAGGAGTTTGTTTTGGTCTTGGCACCCATCCACTGCCGTGACTGCTGTTAGAAAGTCCAAACATACAGTGGAAGTGTCAATCATAAAGCTGTTATAGGGGTTAAGGTAATTCTGTATTTGACCAACTTTGCCAGAAAGATGTACACTGCTCACTCATTTTCCATTAACACCGGGTACTTGTGCTAGCTTTCAATTAATTGTACAAACCCAGCAGCAAAACTGTTTCTCTCTTCATTTCTTCACTCCACTTTACCTTTATCCCATATGTATATAATTCTTTTGATGTCCAGATAAGTCATGGGGCTCACTGTGTTATTGCTTTCTTATTAACAGCCTCCACTGACTAAAGTTTATCCTGTAGGAGATAAGTATGTCCCTTTCCTGGAATACATTAGCTCCCCTTGCCACTTTAGATCATTTAAATACGTCAGATATGGAGCTGGGAGAAAGGACTTTCACAAGGCGGTGTTTGGAGGTTGATGGGCAAGAACAAGTTCTACCTACTTATCCACAAATTAGCACCACACGTCGCTTGCGATGCTCCACACTGGCACCAAAGGAAAAGAGAAAAGTTTATCTACGGTACTAAAGACAGACCATCCTCTTAAATGAGTCCAAATGAGAAATGTCCTATGCAGAACAAAGGATTAAAGTGAAATTCACGTTCAGAATATACACAGCATTTCCAAGTAATATTGGGTAAACACGAATACATGAAAAGACTGATTATAGGCTTTCCAAGTAGCACCATCTCATACTCAGCTTCTTTCTTCACAGCATATAAGGCCCTTTCATTTACCCTCAATCGCCCATAAAAACCACTAGAAAAGCACACTGAGCAAAGGCAAACATAAAAGTGTAACCATGCTGCAAGCGTAAACAGCAGTCGGCCAGTGGACAGTCCGCAACGACAGCCCTCTCAGATCCTCAAAGCCAACCAAAACACATTTGGCTTTCTCATGCTTTGTGTTTACTTTCTGGAAATCAATCAAGTCACCTCTTCTCTGGCAGTACCTTGCAGGCAGCCTGCAGGATAATGTGAGCGCCCGCCGAGAGTGAGTTACAAAGCACCGGTTCTTAGAAAGGCAGGCGATTTCTGACAAAAGCGGGATGAAAGACCAGCAGTGTGAATGCTAACGAGGACCAACTGATGGACAGTTGTCCTTCCTTACTGTCCTCTGTTCTCCCTTTTCCCTGCAGTCACAAAAGGCAGGATTTTCCATTTGCAGCACTCATTTCAGCACAGCTGGCAAACAATTTTGTATTACATTTAGCGTACTATTTCTTTTACCCTTTTAGACACGGTCTTAACAAATCATCAATCATTTAATCTGTCAGCAGGAGCACACAGTTGAAGTCAGGCTAGTTTGGTCATAACTATATTTGCACATTGGGAAAGGGCACCAAAAAAAAAAAAAAAAATATTATTTGCCTACATCATTTTCTGGCCCCGCAATATTTTGATGGCATGTCAAAAATAGCTCAAAGTAGGGTCTCTGGCATCAGGTGAAAAAAAACTATTCATCTGAATTGTTGATGGTAAAGGCATATTTCATACTCATATTTTTAAGTTCTCCCTCTGAAGTGGGAGAATACATTGACCAAACTTTTATTTTGGTTTCTTGAACTATGAAAAGCCAACAGCACTGACCCATCCACCCATGAACTCCCAAAGTCTTTCCAGCTATTTCCAGTGATTGAAATTCTTTGCAGATGGAGCCACATTCCTCAAGCCCTGTTTCTCTAAGGCGCTGAGCAGATGCCCAGCAGCATCATGGATGCTTGGCTGACATTGATAATCTCTGGTGATCAGTGTATGACAAAAGGGCAGATGCTACCTCCAGCGTTGGGCAGTAGCTGATGGCAACCCAAAGACCGTCAGAGGTTTCTCTGAGCAGACTGTGGTGTCCCGAAACACCAGTCACAGCAGTCTGAAAGCTTTCACAGGGAGAACGTGGGTTAAACACTAGGGAAAATTTGATGCTTTTATGACATTAAGGTAATGGAAGAACCTGCTGAGGCAGGCTGTGGAATTGCCATCACTGGAGATGCATCCAGGGCTGGGCCAGACGCTAGTTTATGAATAATGGAACCAGTCCTGAAACTATGCAACGGATGGACTCGATGACCTGTTAGTGGCCCTTTCCAACCAAAACAGTCCAATGATCTAACATATCGTTCACTCTGGAATGAAACTGCTCCAGGAAACCTCTTGAGAAAAAACTTACTTTAGAGGAAATTTGCTACACCTCTTGCACCACAAGGAAAATTAAAATAAAGTTTAAAAAAAAAAAAGTAATAATAAAGTTAGGTATCAGGAGCTAGACTCACCATGTATTCCATATTAGAGGCCACTGGGTACACTTGACCTCTCAATTTATTGTGGAGCATCAATATCTCCTGTCTGTCCGAGAATAAAATGGCTCTCTTGGATCTGGAGTGAGTTTCCCCATCCTGATATTTACTCAAAATGCTCTCCAGGTGACTTGAGTTGGGCAAGATAAAGCATTCGGCTGCCTTTGTCAGGAGCAGTACACATCCAAGAGGAAGGATCCAAGGCAGGACGGGATTCATGCTGCCTCCTCTACAGCCAGCAGAAGCGGAGACGAAGACGACGGTAGGTTTTCTTGCAGAGACTCCCGTGGCTCAGCGCGGGTCTGGATTTTGGGGAGAAACAGACAGTCAGCGCAGTGCCAGAGAAGCTCTCAGTGCATATGACCCCCACTGAGGAAGCCACACACCCAGATTTTTGCTTGAAAAAGAATGATGCCTACAGTCTAAGCAATTATTATTCACCCCAATGACAGGAAGACCTGAACGACAACATCATAAGTTGTACTGGGAGTGAGCATTAGCCAGGCAGCACTTGGGCACGGCGGCGGATGCCTTCTCTACCGAAGGTGCCAGGGGTGCAACTGTCACCCAGCAATGCCCAGCAGCTCTGAACAATCCCAGCTCCATCCCTTCACGGGCGGGAAGGGCAGACATTTGAAGCTATTCGCCCAAAGACCAGCTGTTAAAGCTGAGAACGGATATGAATAAAAGGGAAAGTAAAATTCCCAGCAAGCCAGACTGCAGAGGTCAGACATCAGCAAGAGCTATTTCGGAGGCCCCGCTCTGCCAATAGACTCCAGCAGAGCAGCTGCCAGACTCCGTGAAAGCGGCTGTTTATGTGAAATGTCACCGTAACGTCGAACAACCAAAATCCCTGCTGGCGAATGACGCACCGGGGTGTTCTCGCTGACGCATCACTGTATGGTGGGTGGGAGCGTGGCCAGCGATATGAATTATGGCAGATTAGGAGAGGAGCCAGAGCAACTGTCCTCCCCCAGCCAGAAGATTAGGTGTTCCCATGCATGCTCGGCAGCCATCAGCACCAAGGGCTTGGAGAGATGGTCTCAATTTGGTCATTACTGGGTTTGAATGGCTTCATTTAATCCCCATCCCCTCCCTTGCTCCATGGTGCTCCCACTCCACCTGCCATTCCCAAACTCCTCCTCCCTGCCTCTCCCCTCCGCCCTGACTTCTCTGTCTAGTGAGACTTGTGTGTCTTGGCTGGTTTTGTTTAGATCGTGAGCTATTCAGGGAAGGAAATATGTGCTGCTGCACGGCTCTGCAGCACCTAGTGCTCTTCAGGTGGATCCAAGAACCACCACAGCAGAATCAATCCATCAGGGGCAATAAGCATCCATACAGATGGTGCAAGCACAGCATCCTCTCTCTTTAAGGCTAAATTTTGGAAGAAAGCTTCCCCATCCCCATCTTTAACATTAGGTGAGGATCTAGTTTTCACAGCACGGTTAAAAGACGCGCTGAAAGCATTCCTACGCAGCATCAGGAAATAAACCCCAGATTAGAAGGAATTTTTCGAGAAGTTTCAGACCAGCGACACGGGATTTGGACACACTGAGACCGGACGAGTTGGAAACCATCCAAGGCAGGGAAGCGCCCTTCCAGCTCCCAGCTGGAAAAGCTACGCTCATGCCCGAAGTCCCAAGCCCCTGTTTCCCAGACCCAGCACAACAGCATCTGCAGAGGCCAGTGGAAAGCACAAGGTACTCTGCACAGGTGGGGACCCCCAAAAAACTCTGAGGCCATTGAGGAACCCTGAAAACTTGTTGGCTGTCTACACAAAAGAGACAAAGTCCCTGTTTGAGGCTTCTTACTCGTACTGTATTAAGGCAGATGAAAACCAGCTGCCCTCAGTCTCTCTCCAGGCAGAGCATTAAGCCTTTGCCTTGGTAGAACAATGCAGGAATGTAATTTGCTCAGTTTAGGTAATGGCTTCTCATTATTTCCTGCTCCGCAGAGCAAGTCGAACACACACGCCTTGTCCCCAGCTCCAGGCACACCTGAAAGACAGGACGTTCAGTGGCATTGCGACAAATACTGCTTTAACCTCATCCTCTTCTCAGCCCTGTTTGTTGGCATTTGCTCCCCCCCAAGCAGCAGCCCGACTTTCTAACCTGGCTATAGAGTGGTAGGGGAGGCAAAACGAGCTGTTGCTTTTGTAGACTGTCTGACCCAAATTCAGGGAACAATTCCTACTTTGAGGCACTTCGCTAAGAGTTTAAAAATAGATGCTCTGCCACAGCCGTTTACAATGTGGCCATTTAGCACAAGCAATTTTAACTGCAGCTTGCCCTGTAGGTAGAGCAGGCAGGAACAGACAGCTAATATACGCTGCAGTTGTACCCCCTCATTTGGCCGGGTGCCCTTTGCTAAATAGAAACCCGTATCCACCACCCGTTTAAGGCAAATACTGAACTTACAGAAAGGGCAGCTTGAAAAAATCAGCTGTAACATCTGAAAGCCCAGAGGAGCTGCCCCACTCATGGCTATGCAATGAAGCCAACACGTCTGGTTTCGTGCCCCAGCCAAAACTTTGCAACAGATGGTGCATTATTCCTCGTGATGTTCTTCCTGTATCCCATTTGCAAGCGAGGGGATACTAGCACCTCTCTAAAATTAGGTCACTTTGGCACTACCTTCTTTTTCACTTGGGGTGTGCAGGTCCCCTCCTCTGCTTTGGCTCGAGGCAGGGAGCGCTGAGCATCCAAAGGAAGGATGAAGTGATCAGAGAGGGACAGGGAGCAATGAGCTCCCCGGCCAGATTAAAAGCAGCAGATAGATGCTCATGTTTCAGAAAGCTCTCATCGATTTCAGATGTCTATCCATTTGCCTCTCTTAATATCCTCGTGCCCAGGTGCAATGAAACACTCGGACACATGTTAAAGCTCAGCCAGCCCAAGTACCCTGCAGAGCTGGGGCAATGCCTCCGGGCTGCATCAGGAACTCCTCATTGGGGAAGTTTTGCCTTTGAGTTGGGATTTGACATTATTCAGAAAAAATTATCACCTGACAGTCAGCTGAGGAAGTCTCTGCTGTTGTTTTCAAGGGTTCAAGAGAAGCATTAGCACAGCCTCCCTTGAAATGCATCAGGCCCTTGATACTGGTGCCAGGTAAACATCTGGGAGCGATCAGAAACAAGTGAGTCAGCAGAAACCGCCTCCTTAATATGCTGTAAAGCCTGTCCAAACTGGGGACAAAGGGGAGGCCGCCTTCTGGGGTCTGAGGAAGCTAAAAATCAGCACCGGACTTTGGAAAAGATTATTTTTAGAAAGCTATTTCCCCAGCTAATGGATTGTGTCTGCGTTTCACAGAAAGCAGAAGAGTTGGTAGCATTTGAAGCCTGGCGTGCAGCGCTGCCTGCTAAAGCCACATGCAGGCTGACTTCTGTAATTCATTATGTCCTCACTTCACCTTATGCCTTAAGGCTATTGATCTTTAACTGCCTCCCTGGTAAAGTATACGAGTGGATGTCTACTCCTTGGTTATGGTTGACATTTGCGGCTAGAACATCCCGCGACCTGCGGAGTTATACATGGAACAAGCTGACAAGGCAGGAAAATGAAAGAGCTAGCAGGGGATACCAGCAAAGCATCTAAAACAGCAAAGCAGAAGGGAGTTAACCTGGGATCAGCTTTTAACCTGTGCAAAGAAATCCAGCGATAAAGCCACAACGTACTTAATGCATTAAACCCCAGGTCATCTATGTAACCAAGATGCACACATTTCAAGCTTTGAAAAATTGTGTTGGCTTCGAAAGAAAAGTGGGATGACAAGTCCCTTGACACAGGACATAACGTTGTCTGCACAGAACACACTATGCATTCAGCATCTTCAAGGCCATGGGCCAAAACATCTGGATCTTCCATTACAATCCACTCCCACAGAACTGAAGTGGGTGAGTTTCTACGCAAAACCACACGGAAAACCCACTGGTAACAGACACAACATGTGGCGACACTGTGAAATTCCTTTTAGACAGGACTTCAGAGCAGAGTTGCATAAACACAGGCTTCCTGGAGCAGACTAGATGTGCCCATGGGTAGACAGCTATTAGAGACTGCTACAGCATCCCTTAGGTATTTTCTGTTTGTGTAGAAATCCACTCCTGTACTTGTGAACTCCTCCCATTCATTCAAGATTAACGTTTATTAATCTTGCATTAACCTCTGCAAAGCATACATACGGGAAGCTCAGTCAGTATCGTGCTATTTTATACCGTGCAGGCAACTTTTTGGAGAAGTTACTAAAATCGTGCCGCCTTAGAGACATTTCTTGCACACACACCCACCCCTCAAACCACATTTCAGAAGCAGGGACCAAAGCTTACACTTACCTTGCCGAGTACTTCCAAGCCCCCAGGAAATTGTAGCTCCTCCAAGCCTGCTTGTAGAAAATAAATTATATATCTGAAATATTTAAACTAGGAGGAGGGGGGGAAAGGGTGAAACAAGCCTTAGGAGGTGCGAGGAATGCAAGGTCTCAGCTCAGCAGCTCGTACCAACTGCAGTCTCGCAGAGCTCCCCAGCGGTATTTATGCTCTCCAGGCAAAGAGGACAACCCTGGATCATCCTGTTTGGCAACGGGCCTCTAGTAATAACGAAAAGGAGGGAAAAAAAGGGGGGGGGGGCCGACGACCACGAAAAGGAGGCAGGAGCAAGGAGCAGAGGGGTGTCGCTTGGGAACTCAGCAGCTTGAAGATAGTCATTGGGGCTCAGCAAATTCGGACCATCCTCCCAAAGGCTGTAACACAACACCCGGGGAGGGGGAGAGGAGGAGGAGGAGGAGTGCAGCCGGATGATCACATAAAGGCTTGGCTTTGCTTTCCCCCGCAGTCAGCTTTGGGGCAGAGCTCGCAGCCCGGCAGGTCCCCGGCGGGTCCCCGGCGGGTCCCCGGGGCCACGGGAGCATCCCCGCCGCCGCCAAGGGGGGACCGCGACGCCTCGGTGAGGGGCTCCGGTGATGAGGGAGGGACTATTCAAGAAAGGGGGTTTTTCTGCCAGGGACTAAAGCCAGCTGTCTCATTTCCCACTCCCCACGGGAAAATCCCACAGCGGGTCCTGGTGCTCCAGGGCTGAGACAGCCCCCCCGGAGCCGTGGGGTCCCCCGGGCTGGCAGCGGGGCTGAGCTGGGGTCCAGCCCCGGGCACACCCCATGGCAGCCCNGGCGTTTGGCTGGGAAACCGGAGATTTCTCACCCTCTGGGGTTTGTTCCCGCAACTCGCCCAGCGCTGACATCCCCCACGCACAGCCACGGTTCAGCCCCGCTGCTCCGGCGCGACAGTGGGAGTTACAGAGAATAAGGAAAATCACAAGTTAGTGAAACATCTAGGCAAGGCTCACCTCTTCTGCTGCGCGGCTGATGCCCCAAAAGCCCCAGCGCTGCTTTCCCATCGAGCTCCGTGCCTGCGTTCTTCGCAATTCTATGTGCGCTGTTGAAACACGATTTCATTCACTGCGAAAGGAAACGATTGAGCAAAGGACAAGCTGAAAGTTCCTGCTCTTTTTTAAGTAAACAAACAGGAAAAAATAAACCTGTATCATGAGTAACAACATGAGTGTATTAGAGCACCTCTGCTGCAGCAGCTGCCAGCCCACAGCAGGATGCTGCAGTGCCGAGCACCTGGAGTGAGCAGGTCCAGGCATCACCACCCACGGGAGTCCCTTGGGGTCCCCATCCGGCAGCGCTGCGGGGTCGGCACATCTGCTGGCACGTACCCAGGATGACCCAGCCCAGGGTGTTCCCCTGCGGAGGGGATGCCAGCGACGGCCCAGCACGGAGGCAGGGTAGCACCCATCTCCTGGCTTTGGCATATCCAAGCAAAGCAGCTATGATTTTTCCAAATCCACTGTCTAGTCCTCTCTCCAAACTTCTTGGGAAAACAGTCCTTCCATTCTTCTAAACAGTCAATATTTATCTCTTTGAGCAAACGTCCAACCACTGTTATTTACTGTTTACAAGAAGGGAGCTTACAAGATATTCAGCTGCTGAGCAGCTTGTTTAAACCCCAGCAGCGCTCAAAAAGCAGAATGACATTTATCAAATTTGTTCAACAGCGCATGAGCAAAGCAGCAAATATTGGCAGCCGATGGAGCAACTCCACTGAGCAAAGAAAACAAGCCCTCTGAAGTCAGCTCCAAGATAGATCTGCCAATTTAATCTCTTACACCATTTTCCTGAGAGTTTTTTTTGAGAAGTAGCGATTATCATCAGTTGGGATGTATCTTCAGCACCGTTTCTGGTCTGTGTCTTTTAAACTGAGTCGTAGCTGGGATGTGGGGGAGCCGGTCCTCACCAGTCAGTCCCGGTCCTGCAGCCTGGTACGGCCACGACACCCTTTCTGGCTGCTCTTTCCCCACTGGCCACATTCCCCCAGCTGTATTTACAAAGAGTTTCTATTTACTTCTAAACAAACTGTGTATGTGAACCGACAACTTATGGTCCATCATTTGGACCTGGCACTTCTACCCTGCTAAGAGCGATTCAGTGCAATTTGGGCAGCTCGCTCCCCAAAAGGCTCAGATGTTGCCACCAACACGGGCAATTCAAAGACCACACAGAACTGGGTTAACAGGAGGCTCTGCGCTGCTTTACTTTAAAATCACTGTATCCTTTTTTTTTTTTACTCCTCTGATTCGCCTCCGGATCAATGAGTTTGCTGTATTTGCAGAAGGCTTATTTCATCAGCTGAAAGATGCTGCAGCCCCTGGTTTCCTAATTTTTCTGAATAACGAGGGCCAACAGGGGTGAACCATCGTGCCCCCCCACAGGCTGCCACCCCGAAACCACACAGCTCCACAGCCCTGAGTCACGGCCCTCAGAAGGTGCTGTTCACTCCAATTGAATTAACTCATTTTAAATCTCACGTACCGACATACAAATGATTTCCAGATCTCAGAGAGATTCAGTATTTTGTAATCTCCACAAATGTTCCTATGGGGAAATCAATCCCTGTAGGACGGTTTGGGCTGTCTGACTTCTCCATCAACCCTGCTGCTTTACAAAGATTTCATTTTTTTAATTTCTTAATAGGCACGATATGGTTTCACTGTACAAGTCATGCACGGTGCACGGTCGTGCTTAGGGATGAGCACAGCCTGGAACGAGGCTTTTTATGCACCTCATTTTGTCTCGAGTCAGCAGTTTCAGGTCATACGTTTGACCAAAGCCAAAACAATCAGAAGTTACTTTTAATCATTCAGCGTTATTACCGCCTTGATTATAACGTCTCGGTTTCATATGTGGTAAAAGCCACATAAAGCAGGCTGCGTATGTAAGTATATATTAGGAGAGAAGGCTTTTAATGTAATAGCCAATGAATAGGAAGAAACACTGATTTCACTATGCCCTCCTAATTGAACATGCAGACAGCATGTCTTGATTTTCAACTTCAACTAAATTCCCCTTTATTTCCTATTCAAATAGTAGCTCAGTAGTAAAGCACCGAACAAGAGCAGGGGCAGAGCGAAGAACGGGGCGAGAGGCTCAAAGCCGTAGTGCCAACTCCTGCTACTATCTGGTTTTGACTCCCGCTCCAGAACAGAGGGAGTACGAGGGGAATAATGGGGAGGAAGCAAACCTGGTGACAACAGGAAATGTGCAGAAACTTGGCTGTAATCACGTACAACGAGAGCGTAATGGAGAAGACCAGCAACCCGTGAGCTACTCCTGACGGGCACCGGGCAGGCAGCGGCACGGCCGTGCTCACGTTTAGGGGAACCGCATCCTCGGCTTTGCTATCTACTTACATTTCCCCTCCTGTCTGGGCTTTGTCTCTACTGGAGGATGGTGCGGTGGGGTAGAGGGGGCCAAGAAACCCCTGCTGCGTCCGTCCTGCCCTCCTGCAGGGATGAGGTGAAGCTGCCCCAGTCTCTTGATCACACGGCATGATGCTGCCTTGGCATTATACGGAGGCTGCTCCAGCAGATGAATTAACAGCGTGGGGATCCTGAATCACTGGAGCAAAAGCCAGGCATTTATAGATTTACTTCCAAACACAACTAATGAACTGTGAACGCCTATTTATTCTCTCTCGCTGCTCTCCTGTTTTGGGGCAGCCTGGACCGTGACCACCCAGGTTCACCTGTGGCTTCTTTTCCTCCTCCTCCTAATAAAGAACATTTCCCCAAATGTTAATCTGCTTGATGATATGCAAGAAAAAAAAACTCCCCACAAAACTTCCCCAAGCCTCTGCTGTTTTGTCAGTGCCCAGGTAAAAGAAATGAGGTCAGTAAGACAAGGAAATAAGCACACAAGCAGCAATTTCAGAAATGAATTGCTGAATTTTGGGGGCACTGCTGACCACTCTAAACACAAGTGAAACATCAACTAAAAACTACAAAACCCCTCACCTTGTTATTGCAGCTCATCACGTTTCCTGGTCACATCTGCAGTGAGAGATGTTGAAACACACTTTTAATAATAAAGTAACCAGTACAGATCTGCAGACTGAAACAGTTCAGTAATATTAACCCAACACTCATTTTTGGAGATTTCACCCCAAAGGGAGAAGGTGAATGGCAATCACAAGCTCCACAGCCCTTACGTCTGGTTATTTGCTAATACAAATTCTTTCCAAAATCCTTTGGGTCATTAGAAATGGCCTGGAATAAACCCCACAGTTGCATGAATCCCCGAACACCGTGGGAACATCCACCGCATGTCAAAGGCATACTCTTCATTCCTATTCAAAACAAGAGAAATTTATAGTGCATCTATGGAGATAAACCCCTTGCCAACAGGCCGGGAGCTCCCCGAAGTCCGGGCAGCAGCTTTAGAGCTGTAACACCACAAAACTCACGTGTGCCACCACTGCCCTCTGCTGCAGCGCGTCCCCGGGCCTGTCCCGCCTCGGGAGTGACATCGTCTCGGGTGGATATTGTGGAAAACAGTATGGTTTCTTAATTAAAAAAAACCCCACGACCTCCCCCCACCCCCAAATACCTCGTGCTTTTGATCATCTTTCTCCCCCACCCCACCAAATCGCCCCCCACGCAGACCTGGCTCATGGCGTCAGGTTTTTCTAACCGCCTTTTGGACTCGCACATCCAAAGTTTTGAAAACTTTAGGTCTTAATGTGCGTTTTTTAAAAACCATTTCTTAAAACCCAGTTTAAACATCCGTAAACAACCCCCAGATTTATGGTGTATTGGGGGGGGGTTGTCTTGGGTGTCGGGGTTTCTTCTTTTGCATAATCACTCACAGACAAAGCAAATAATTAAAAGGCTGCAAAATCCTTGTTTTGCAAGAATGGGAGGAGTTTAATATAGAAAATAAAATTGTGGTTATGTGTTCACAGACTGTTGCCACATACTTTTTACTCTTTTTTTCCCCTTTGAGTAATATACTGCAAAAGACAGATTGTAGCAACAAGTGCATTTGTAATATCCTTAGTGAAAAATCAAAAAATTAATACCATCTGAACCACCTCCATTTCACACTAAGAGGGGATTTCAACACTTGCTTTTTAAACCAGCAATTACTCATTGCCATTTCTTTAAAATAATTAATAACACTTGTAACCTGCTCACGTCAAGTGAAGTGTAGAACTGAATAGGCAGACTGACGACTGAACTGCATTGTTGCAGCAGGAGCTAGCTCCTCTTACAGTCTTCTCCGATCCTGACAATTTTTATTGTAAGATGTCTATACACAGATCTTTTATGACATGGAAAGGTCTATGTTGTATACCAGAACTTGAGTTCTGCTATAAATTCATTTTCTGTTCTTCTACCCCAGAGAATAATGCACAGGACACAGGAAAAGCCCTTGGAGCTTCCACAGCCGCAAAGGAACGCAGAACGCTACATCTCAACACCAAAAACCTCCTGATGACAAAAAATACCACATAGGACCAAGCCTATATTAGGTAAAACTGTATTAGGTGATTAAACTGTAATTTAAATACTGTAATATTAATCCATCACATATGCAGCAACTCTAAGCAAACCTCAGCAGAAGCACAAGCACAGCTAAATAAAATACTAAAGTCTCATTAATTGTACACCAGTTCTTTCTTTCTCATCCTGCTCTTCATTTCTTCCTCTCCTCCTCCCTTCTTCACTTTACCCTTTTTAAGCTATTTCTGCTCAGCTGGACTCCACTCGAAACTGCTCATCACACAGAGGTGTCTGCTCCAGGTTGAACGCTGTCATTTCTGAAGTCGATAAGTCACCTATAACCGAGAAGACTCGTTTCGTTATTCACGGGAAGACTGAGACTAATACAGCGTTTCCTTTCCAAGAGATAACAAAATGCAAGACTTCAGGTAACAAAAAGTTGAACTTCATTTCAATGCACGTTCCCACGTCCTGGGAAAGCCTTGCAGGGCTGCTTGCAAACAGCACACATCCCCCAAAATAAAAAATAATTTTATTTTATTATGCCTATATTTTTAATACACCTGTATTTCAAACCCACCCACAACTGGTTAAGACATCTGTAAACAGTGAAAGCTTTTTGGTAGGAAATTCCTTGCCATTAAGTGTCCTGTTAGTGCAAGAGCAGACCAACAACGTGGGGTCCAATTTGTTTCTACTAAACATACCTGACGTCCTACCCACAAACGTGAACACATAATTTTTGAGTAACGCGGGTCCAAACCCACCGGCCAACCATCTTATCCAGTCAAAACCAAAGTTAATTGCAAGGAACCTGATATCAAGCAATCACTCATCACCTGCAATTTTATCTGGAATATTCTGGTAAGCTTACACTATCAGAAGTGCACCTTTTCACAGTCCACTGGAGATACAGGTAACTACTCAACACAGCCAGAAGAAAAACAAAAAAAGGATTTCTGCAGTACAGAAAACTACTTCAACCAGGGCGCAGAAACAGGACGTGAATAACCACCAATACAGAACAGTAATTGCCAAATCTGGTTTCCTTCCTATTTGGAACACACCCCCCCACCTCCCCTTCCCAGATTTCAAATTCAAAGCAGAACCAATGTCTCACCACGACTGGCTCTGGGGTAATTCCCATCTTGGGCGGACCCGCATTGGGAAACCCTGGAAGCGCCAGCCCTTCGGCAGCCCCCTGGCACATTGCCTCGGTAGCCCCAGCTTCGGGGCACCGTGCCCAGTGAGCAGCCAGGAGCTGAGGTTTTCCCTCCAACTAGCCAAAATCAAAACAAGCTTTGGACAGAAAATTGTTTTGGAGTTGGTGGAATGTCACTGAAATAGAGAGGTGTCTCAGCCACAATTTTCAGATCAGAAAATACTAATAAAATTTGCTGATCAACGAAAAAATCTCTACATTTAGATATCCAAAACAACTGACAAAATACCATAAATTTTTTTTGGCATCAGGATTGCAGCAGTGATATAAAGTTAACGCTGCCTAATAATTCAAGAAAGAAACTGAAGATCATCCATCTGAAGATCACTCAACTCCGAGCAGAGAGAACAGGACCACCCCACACAGCCTCGCCCCAGCCATGGGGCTGGACGCTCCTACTTACTGCTGGAGCCCTGGGCACCACACTCATTCCTTACGTGGGACAGCATCGCCAGGAGTGATTCACAGGCAGGAAAGTCCCAAGTTCTCCACCATCCGATGAGAGGGTAGAAAAGTCAGAGGGGAAATCAGCAGGGCTTTCTTTGGCAGGTCTTGCTGCTCATCCAACACCCAGGTCTATTGCAGGAATTTCGTTTCCATATATCCACCATGACTGCCCTACACAAGGAAATTGTGCAAACTGCAGCCATGATTTAACACCTCCAACTCCAGCTCCCTCCAGGAAGCAGCCATGGATGACCTTCCCGTCCTCTGTAACATGACTAATTGCTGCTTGACTTGGGCAGAAAACAAGAGGGAAGCCCATGTCAATGGGCACATGCTGAAACCTAAAGGCACTTCACAGGGCTGCTTCCTTCTCTTGAAAAGGCTAACACTGCTTTTCACCGAAGACCTGCACCCACCTCCTGGGCAGACAGGCCACTCAAAGTAAAATGAAATCAGCAGTTTAAAGAAATGCTAAAGGAATTTACTGGAACACAGTACCTGTAAAATTAATGCAGCTAATTTTATTTCCATAGCTTTGTGGAAAATAACTTTTTACTTCTCCCCTAAATGTCACCTTAAAAAAAAGTGAACAGTATTTGATCAGAGTACACACAGTTTAACCTTTCATTGACAATCTGTGCTAAAATTAGCCCTGTTTCACTGGCAACAATTCTAACACTTCTCCAATGATGCCATAAGCACAGAACACCACTATCATCAAATTAAGGATTAAACGATAGATTTTATCATCTTCAGCAGCAGGGAAGGCAACAGGAAGCTGATCAAGGAAATATTTTTACCAAAGTTTTCAATGAAAATGTCAACTGGCTAAAGAAGAGAATATTTTAGTCAAAAGCAAACAAAACAACAGCTGCCTCGAAAACAACCGTGCAGGGCTTTCACGTAGGATACAATTCCCTTTTCTGGCCGACGGGTGTTCAGCGCCAGGACTACCACGTCCCAGGTGCGGGCCCTGCATTAGACTCATAGCTGTTCTGGGCTGACTGATATCCTCTCCCTTTCCCTCTCCCCTCAAAGTTCAGTTCCATCTCAATGCCGAATGGGAACATTTCTGAAGTTTCAAGAAGTTGTAAAAGAAAAAAAAAGTCACCTACACTTTATCTGGGGAACACTATCTACACGTTGTAAAAGTGCTAGATAGCAATTTTTTGAGTTTCAAGGGTAGAATTTACACTTGAGGAAAAACAAAAGCCACACACACACCTTAAACCAACTTTGTGACTTTTATTGATGGGCGACAACTTTATACTTCTAGATATCACTAAACTGTGTACAATTAGGAACTCAACATTATAGGTGAGCAGACAGCAAAATTAAACAAAGCAGACTTAAAGAAATATCAATCTTAATTATTTTGCCCATTTTTTTAATTTCATGTACACAGAAGCATAAATGCAGTTTGAAATTTCTTAATAGCAATAAAGTTACAATCACCCATCTATATAGACTAACATCTTAACTCCAAATATTTGATCTGCAATGTGTACTTAAGCAGTTTCTCATCGCACAATTATTAAAATGTGTCCTCCTATTAGGAACCAGCAACTCTGCATTTTGTACGTTTGTACATTTTTTGAAGCACATAGGACCATTTCCATCTCATACACATCGGCTCATATTTTACCACTTATCAAAAACTATTGGGGAAGCAGAGAGCGCTTTTTATTTTTTTTATTTTTTTTTTATTTTTTTATTTTTTTACTTAAGTAAAGATAAAACATTTTCACAGAAATCTACAAGTTCTGTTGCTGGTGCAGGGTTTTCTTCTACTACGCAATTAGAAAGTGGGAATCAAATGCAAATCCCCTTTTATTGTCTTAGGATTCAGCATTAACTCAGATTTTTTTTTTTTTTTTTTGTGATTCACGAGACTGAGTCTTTCAACCAAGTGACTTCATTCTGCAAAGTCAAAAGTCAACACAAACTATGTTGTGCACAAACCCAAGGCAGTTTCCTTTATCACTCTATCCCATAGTTGCAAGGGAAAAAAAAAAAAAAAAAAAGAAAAAAAAAGAAAAAAGATTCACTCAAAAGAGCATTTACAGGAGAAAAAAAAGTTAGTGATAGTTGGCGTTCTACAAAGCAGGTATCTTGCACACACAGCGTAAAAGGGAAAAGTTTCACAGCAGGTCAACTCGGCGGTAGTACAGGAGGTAGGCTGTGCGTTCTGCAGACGGCTTCACCACCTGGTACTGATTTATCACTTTGACTGACTGGTCATCGATGCGTAACCAGCCATTTAGACCAATTTGGAAGACGTCCGTAGTGTAATGGCCACCAGTTGCGCTGTTTCCATGATGATAGACAACTGCAAAGAGAAATTCATGATACACCTATACGCTATACATAGATAAATATCCACTGAAAAAGTAAATCAAGAAAAAATGTCACATACTGCTTTCTTCATAGCATACTTGTGGTTTTGCAGATGCTATCATCTGGCTTAAGCAAGAATCTTTAAGTGTTTAGTGCTTGCTTGCTTATATTTCATGCTACATAATATTAGTAATGTTTCTCCAGCACACCAAATCTCCTGATTCTAAAAGGAGGTTTAAGTAAATTAAGAATCAAAAGCATCAAATTGCTTTTTATAACTTCCTAGAGGATTTTCTGAGAAGAATTTGCCTCACAAAGGCCATCTGCAACAGTGCAGCACACCCTTCAGAGCTTCCAACAGGTACTGCCACGCTTAGCAAGATATTCTAAGTTACACATTCGCTCTGTCTGTTGACAACAGTATTTTATTGAAACTATTTGCAAAAAAAAAAAAAAAAAATCCAACCAAACAAAAAACCCCAAACCCACCACCCACAAAACACACACACACAAAAAACCCAGGTAAAACTATGTAGTAGTCTATTTAAAAAGAGAGGAAAAAAAAAAATAAATCAGGCACGACTCTTCCAACAGCATTGATCAGAACTGTAAGCCAGTTATTCCCCCTCTGACCATTTTTTTCATTTTGTCTTAACTATGACTTTATTCTGAAAACAGGTTCTCTTGAAGCACCAATCTACAAGTTTCACATCTATTAGTTCTCGGTAACCTCCTTAACAAAACCGTGAACTGAACATCTGTGATTAACTGCTAATACTGCTACTTCCAAGAGAGAATCAAACTGGCTTCTTTCCTCAATTATCTCCATTGTCAGAAGTGTTCTGCAGAAAAGACATCTCAGCTCTCCCTGCAGAAACCAAACCCAAAGCTTAATGCTGAGCTCTCAGTGCCAGGTGTGGCAACTGCCTCCAAATGGAAGAGATCTTTTATGGATGTTCCTTCTAGGAACACGTGAGCCCTAACCATATACTTAACAAGAACAAACAAAAAGCTGATAGAATTGCCGGAATTGACACAAGAGCAGAAGTATATAATTATGAAATTGTTTATGCTCTTTCAGACTAGAGTCACACTTCAAGCTTACTCAGATTTTCTTCACACTTCTATGAAAATAAACATTTTTAGAATAACTTGACTTAAGCAAAGCAAAACCGCAGAATATACCACATTTATACATTTGGCAAATTTAGGAAATAATTCTTTTTTTCCAGTAGCTTAAACTTGGATTATTGATGTTCTAAAATTTATTGTTAGATAATTAGGCAAATCCTGAGTGATATCTAAAACTTACTTCTTCAAAAGCTTATTTTAGTAATTTAAAATTCATCTACCAAGCTCAGTTTCTGCGGATGAGAAGTCCTAGACTGACAGAAGGCTGAAGTATTGTACTTTTCCATAGAAGAAGTTAGAAAAAATTACAGCAGTAACACATTTTCTTCAAGCCACCTTAATAACGCTGTCTAAACTTGTCCCATGAAAACCACTATCAATAAAAAAAATTACACTGCCAGAAACAGTCCTGAATTTCCACAAGAGACAGGTATGTTATTTCCTTCTGTAACCTCAGTGGTCACAAAACTGGATCCAAACCACCAAGTCACACAAGGCCACCAGTACTGGCACAGATTTGGTGACATAGAAGTTAAGACCTCCAGTTCTCCAGTTTATTATATTCTTCTGACGCCAACACAAACAAGCAGGTGCAAATCGTAAACTGTGTAGGAGTTTTGAACTTGAGGAAATTCGTTACTGCCCAGAGACTGTTTTGTTCAATATTAAAATGCTGCTTCTGAATTCTTACATGAGCTTCAAATCTTACCTACTAATTTAGATATTTCATATACATTGCAGACACTCTTAAAAACATCATTTCCTCACACAAAAATCATCATCTATTCCAAGTTAAACTTTTCCACCTACAACATGCTATTCACACCCTGCCAGCAATACTCATCTTGAGGGTTCAAAGGGATGCAAAGCCAGCATTCAAACAGCCATTTCAAAAGACATTTGAAACATCATTCTGAGAATATGTGGTGTATTTTAGGCATAGTTATATTACAGCTGTATTTCAGCCTCTGCTGATATTTTTCAGGGTGGATCTGTTACAGAACTCTGTTTTTGCACAAAGCTGGATCAGTGAGATATCTAAATACAGACACAATATATGTGTATATGCACACATGCAAAAAAACCCACTAAATACAAAAATTGGACACCCACAAGCTACTTCAGCATAATTTAAAAGAAAGTATTTTATCTAATCCAGGAAACTCCAGTGTTTCTAGAATTCCATATGCAGAATTTGTATTTGCAATACAGGGACTAGAGGCATATAGATAAAATACCTGCAAAGAGCCGGTAGGTTCTTTGGCCTTTAAAAATTTTACTTTTCACACCAGGAGATAGTAGCTCTGGAGGAGGAAAAAAAGTCACAAAAGCAATAGTTAGCAAGTTTAGAAATTAAAATTTTAAAGGGATCAATTATTTCTAAGAAAAACTAACACTACCATAAAGGAGAAAGTTTTAATTAAAATGTCTTCTGCAGCCTTTAAAGAATGGTCATGGTTCTAATACCTGGTAATGAAGGGAATGAATTTTGAGGCTTGCTGAACAGCAACATTTATGGAAGGTTTAAAAATACCACAAAAAAAACCCCGGGGAGGGGAAGAGGGCAAAAGATCAGACTATTTTTTTTTTTTTCCCCCTTTCATTCCTGCTGTCAGACAATGACAAAAATCAATTTCAGATTCCAAGTCATACTACAACCATTTTTGTCAGTCAAGGCAAATTGAACTAGCTCTATAAATATCCATTCTTTAAAGAATCTTTAAAATAAAATATTAAGTAAAACAAAAGGGTACTGTCTGACAAAGTACACATCTCATTTGAGATATGAGTAATCACTAATTTTATTTATTTTTTTTCCTATTTGAACTACTGGCTGGCTAACAGCCAATTTGTCAGATCAAAACAAAATGCACTTAATTTGGCAAGCTTCAGATGCCGGATTATATGCAAGCTCTCACACTTTGTAAGCCACTGTTTATTACAATAATTTGCCACTTCTGTGAATGAAGTCTGAGATAAAAATATCTACTATTACTTGGCAACAGCCTGGTGCAGGGACATACCCCTCATTCAACAGGATCACTTCCCATACTTGTCCTCAGAAGTCTATAACCTTCCTCCTTAAATCTGCGGGAAGCTCTTATTTGGCCAACCAATGTCTAGGATGTGGCAAAGGTTGTAAGATATTTCACCATAATGTTCTTTGCAAAATGGATGCCCAAACTCATATACAGGCAATGTCAGGTTTGGCAAAACTGAACACAGAAACCCAAATATATTCTTTTTATGAAGGATTAAAAAAAAAAAGCAGCATACAAGATATTAATCCAAATTACTAAGTTTCCAGGCAACAACAGAGAAGAAATCTTGTGCACAAAGCTAGGAGCAAAGAACACCACCGAAACACAAACAGATACCCCTCGGAAACACAACATTATCTTTTCCCTAAAGACCGGAAAATTCTGTTAAAAAAATCTCTACCTTTACTAATTTCCAGATCAACAGGATACTCAATATTCTTGATAAGCTTCTGGCATCCACCAGTTTTCTCATATACAAACCGCTTGAGGTGTAAAACAAGAACAGGGGGGAGTTCTTCTAGTGTCACTCTTCGACTGATCTCCACCTAACACATACATAGAACAAAGATGAAGAAAAACTGTAGATTTTGTTAACTGCTCAAAATCACTCCTTTAAAAGAGGAATAAGTAGTTAATTTTAAATACACTAGCAGAAAAAACACAGATTTTTAAAATTAGTATTAATTTATGATAAACACTGCTGTTTATGACTTAAAGCACATTGGATCTTCAACCAAAGTGTTGTCTTAAAGGAGAACCCCAATACCTTTTAGTACAAAGTAACATGTTAGAATGAGCATAGATATTTAGGTACTGCAGTACTAAAAGCACCTTGCTGGAGATCCCCCAGGAGAAACTCCTCATGAAAGTTTAGCAATTAATAATTCTTAGCAAGCTACTATGCTCTAATCAAGGGTCAGTAACTTGTAACATGCTGCTGAATTCAGAGAACTCTGAACTGTAGAAGACAACAGCACCACACCTCTGTACCTGAGGCAAAAGTTTTCTTTTCTAAAAGCTATTTTCATTTCTAAAAGCTGACACCTTTTTACAAAAAGCTGAATAGAAGGAAAAATAAGAACTAATCCAAATCACTTCTTAATTTTCAACACGGAAATTAACTACAATCAAAAAAGAATCTCTATAAAACAAAGGCAAACTACTAAAATAAAAGATTTTGGTATAAACACTTAAATCTACATTTATCTTGAGAAATTTCATTGAACTCTCCAGAAATACTGAGTGAAATGCAAAAGCAGTATTGCAACTACTTTGCTAAAAGGTTTGAATGCTGTGTCACTTTATAGAGTGGCCTGAGCATACCTCGCGATTCCCCACTAAAGTACTAGTTTCTGCAACAGACTTCTCCAGTTTTAACTGGTACTATCTTTATCCCCCCCTTCTCATTACAAGAATCCTAAAACACTGTTGAAAAACACCTTCTCACAATGGTATCATTAAAATAAAGACCTATTCACAGGGGGAATAACGATGATTAATAGATTAAGAGATCAATACTGCAACAGTTCAAAAATCTTTTTGCATTAACCAGAATATATTTATCCTTCAAGAAGTTCCTTGAAAAACAAAGTGAGCTGTTATGTCGACTATCTAAAAAATTATTTAGCCATCATGATCAGCTATTACAGAAGTGATCAGCAATTAAAGACTTTTTTTAAAAAAAAGTATGCTGCGTTCTTGAAAAAGGTTCTGAAGAAAATTCAGAGAGAAAAACATGAGTTATAACCTCACTGTTTTCTACTAAATCTTTATTTTTCAATAGTTATAACCAAATAATCCACAAAGTTACCGTCTGAAAACCTGAAGTTGGGACTCAGAATTGCAGAACAAAAATGTCTGCCTTCCCAGAAATGATGACATAAAAAACCAAATCTCCAAATAACTGCTTTAGGTTTTTGTGATTTTTTTTTTTTTGATTGAGAAAAATCTCTTTATTGTAAATCATCAGCATATTATTTTTCAATACAGGACCCAATTCTGCTGGAATCTACGAAGAGTGGAATAGAAACGCATGGGGAAAAACTACTACCTTTTTCCAAGCTTGAAAAGTAAAACCTCCTATGACGCTGAGGCACACAGATTTTGTAGGGTACTTGATCTCATGGATCTGAGCTGATCCAATTTGCAAGAAGTAATTCTATGTTTGAAACAGAAATAGTCTCTACAAACTGTAGAATTTCACTTGCATCTTAAGGGTTCAAAACATGCCCTTCTGCATCCAAAACCCATCAAACCCCTGGCAAGAGCGGCAGCTTCACCGAGAGGGGTTTTCTGTGGTTTTTGGGTTTTTTGTTTCTTTTTAAACCGGCAAGTCAAACCGAACCCTGTTCTTTTCCATTCAGCAAGTGCCTAATGGTACCCATCTCCTCAATTTCCAGGAAATAACATGCAAAATAAGAAGTTAGAAGGCAAAGTCTGAAAGTAAAGGTGACAAGAAGTTCACACAATTCTCTGATGAACTCATGAGAACATGCATCTTCCATGCATCTTAGCATGGAACAGCTTCTGCTTTTATGGCGCAAATCCACAGAGGCTTTATATAGAGAAAAAAATATGCACTTGATTCACCCTGTTGTTACTATCTCAAGATTTTCCTGTATTGAGTCTTCTAAATCTCAAATCTGAAGTCTTTGAATTCAGAGTTTTGTGCAAAAAGAACTTAACAGCTCCCAGCCCAGACCAGAAATAGATGATGCTGAAGAACGTCACTGTGGTGGTTTAAGCAGTTGCCATTCTCCATCCTCAGTAACCGAGCTGGTGGATGGGAACAGATGCCTGCACCTCAGCTGCGCAGCTCCGTATTAGCTTAAACCACAGACCAAAGCAGTTTTGTGTTACGGTGCCAGACTGAAGAGCAGCAGCTGAGGAATAGGCACATGTTCTGCTGTCCTGACTGTGTGAAGGGGCCCTGATTTCTGGCAGCAACATTATCAGCTAAAAGTGCCACAAATGTTTGTTTAGTGAACGTGAGTCAGAGTCCCAAGAAAATACTTGTAAGAGCCTCAAGGAGCAGTTTGAGAACTCCAGGGGATATGAAGACTCCTTCTAAGGAGTATGCGGAAGGTAACCTGGAAGAGTAAATGAGGTAAGGCTAGTTTGTTACTCAAGAGTCTTCACTTTTGTTAGAAAACATGAGCAGGTCTGCAAACAGGAATAGGAGACTGAAAAGAAAATCACTTCAGTGAAGATAAAAATTAAGCCCTTTGAAAAAAACATACTAACCGTTGAAATATTCAAGATTTAACAAACTCATCTGCAAGACCAGAAGGAACCAAAACAACTTTCTTCAAATGCTAGTGAGCAAGTGAAATTGAGTCAGAAACAGCAAGAGATTTCCACTCCATTTTAAACAGCTATTTTCGTTTAAAATGCCTAATTATTTTAAACACTGCATGAAAATCTGACTGATTTCCTGCTTATATTAATACACACATAAAATTCCAAGTCAGCTCAAAGTGATTAAAAAACAAACTTTAAGAGAAATCATTCACGTACATTTGGAAGATTATTCTTTTCATATCTACTGTTTATGCCTGCAACTTGTAAAGAATACAATCCAGCTTAAAACAATCAGAAGACAGTAATAATTTTTAATAATAGAATAATACGATTTTTAGCTTTATCAGTAGTCCTGAGTTCCCCTTCTGTAAAATGGAGACGAAATACTTCTTCACAATACATTTGGAAAATTACTATCTGCAAAGTCCTATGCTTGTTCTACAGTCAATGTGTTCAGTGTTTTCACCACAATTTTAATACAGGAACAGCTATTTCAACTTGAATTTCTTTTGAAAAAAGATCTAAAATACATTATGAATGCCTGTATTTCCATTCAGACTCTAAAATATAAGGCAGACCAAACCTCCAGCACCTAATTTGAACACCCATTTCTTCCAAACCCCATAACTGAACACTAGGTTGTCAGTAAAGAAGTTAAAACCATCTACAGTAAAAACCAAAAAATGAATGACTAGCAAAACAAAATCTATGTGGTAAATCACGATGAGCTTGCATTGCAAATGTTTCTTTCACATGGAAGACAACTGGAGAAATAAATGTTCTCCAACACTCCTACTGAGTATATAAGGCAGAGAAATTTCAGCTATCCATCTTTAGCTTTTCTATGAAAATGGTCCATCCTTTCTTTATCTAACCATATTCTCATTTGGAACATTTAGAAAACTTACAGATACAGAAATGCAAGTCAGAGAGAACATCTACAACTCAAGAGCCTCTTTCCATCCTGGCCTACTGAGAGAAGTTATGAACAGTGTACGCAAAATTTCCATCTGAGCGCTCCATGTACACCAGAGATGATGTTCTTTACTAATGCACACCATAAGAAGCAAGGCAATACCTTAGTGGGGAGAAAGTTTAATTTATTACCCCATATCACAAGTTCTCAAACTGTAATGCCAAAAGCATGCTTTTCTTCCTATGAAGTATTTTTCTACTGCAATTATTACTATTATGTGCTGTATTACTTGAAAAATAAGATTAAAAAATTTTGCAGAGCTACATGAGAATACAGAATAAAACGTCCTGGTACTTAAAGTGACAGAGAATCACAGGGCTTGGAGATCTCAAAAGGTCCTCCACTCCCTCCCCTCTGAACCAATTGTAATGATTTGTGTAAATCCTGACTGGTGTTTCTCCAACATTCTCTTAAAGCAGCGAGGACAACCCTGCAAGCACCACAGGTAACACCTAGTCTAGGTCCTATTACTATTTACTGTTTGAGTATCACTGAGAAAAATCAATCTTTTCCTCTTCAGAGCAGCCTTTGACATATTAAGTTTTACATCTGGTTCCATCTCTCCACTTCCATGTTTTTTCTTCTTGACGCTGAACAGCTCCTCCTGCTTATTGATTCCTTTTACATCTCAACTTTTATACTGCCATTCATTTTGATTGCTCTTTTCCAGATATTCTCCCAACTGTGAAGAACATTTTTCTTGAACTGACAACCTAAAACTGAATTAGTATTACTAACAAGTTGGGTTTTTTAGGGCTGTGTACGGCAAACCAGCCAACTATACAGTGCCAAGGACACTGAATGGAGGTGTTACTGGCTATTGAAAGATTTCAGATTATTAATCCAGAGAGAAAGATAGTGATCATCAGATGTTTTAGTGAGGTCCTAGATGGACTTTTACCAGGCCAACCACCAATGAATATTTTCATCTTTGATTTGTAAGTGAAATGTGTAAAGCAAAACCCATCGAGGACAGCCACACAGACAACCATGCAAGTGTTCTGCTACAAGAGTTTTCTTCTTAAAGCTAGAGCATGCTTTCAAACAAGACTCTGAAGAGCTGCTCCTTTACTAAGAACATCTGGCAATCCCCAGAAACCAGTATGTTAAGATCAGCTAAAAGCTATTTTACTCATAATCGTATGTGTCATTACCACAGTTCACCCTGTTGATTTAATACACTCTCCAGTAAAATCTCCAACCAATTACTACACCAACTCAGAAAACACACCTATTTATAGGCATGGTTTTATTCAAGAGTTAGTTCTCTTCCTTTCAGTGTATGTGTTCAAGTGTAATACGTTTTACCGCCGCAGGACACTTTGAAAAGGTTAGTACCTCTTTTGTTAACATAAGTAATGGTGTTCAAGTAACTATTTGTAGAGCAAGAGCTGTATAAAAACCCTTTTAAAAAGTTTAGTATTTGACTGCAAAAAGGGGTGAAGAGAACACACCTCTTGCTTGGTTTTTGTGGTATAACCCTGGACAGACTCTCTTGCCACCAAACTTTCCAACGCATCCTGAACTGTGCGTATCTTGTCTGACTGGATATCCAGTTGCAGGGTGAAGAAAGGTTGCAGTGTAGCAGACTCCTTAGAACTTTGCTGGTAAACAACAGATCTATAAAAACAAAAAAGTTAAAATGTAATAAAGCAGAGTAATTTCCAACAATATAGAACCTTCAAGTAAAAAAGGGCTGAAGTCTACTTTAGTAACTATAAATCTATAGTTAATCCAAAACAAAAACACAAAAATACAAAGGTTAAGCCTAAGTTTCAACAACCTGAATCCATTTTACTGCAATTGAAATGATTTTCGCATCCACTTAGAGCATACTGAATAGGATTATATTTGAATTGTTTTATTTATGCAAGGATTAAAACAGTTATTGGATAAGCATCAGAAGTTTAAAGAAAAACACTTAAATTTTTGATCATGTATTTAAGAAGATTTACCTCTGGACTCTTTTCACATTAGTTTTGAAATTATGTTTTCCAACAGGTCTTCGGAAGTGCAAAATACTAGTGCTTATCCAACTGTATGTTTTACTGCAGAAATTACAACTGATTCCAGATTCTCCAATAAAAATACACAAACTTTTTAGTCACTTCACGAAGACTAATTTCACAGTGATTTGAAATTGTTTGCTTAAATCTTGCCATAGGAAATATAAACTATGCTCCATCGAGGACTGGCATTTCCTTTTCCTCCCATCATTTTTTGTGTCCAGACTTTGCCCATGTACTCCTTTGTACATAAATTGGAGTCTTTCGGAAAACTGGCAGGAGTAACAACCTAGGGCATGAGAACATGCTTCCTGTTTTTTTTCTTTTTATTTTTGTTTGAAGTGGAGTCAGTTGCAGCCTTTAAGTAGCCTGGCTTGGTGATCATTGTTTTGTGCAATGAGACAGTACACTCTTCAGCCCCATCGTCACTGCACTAAGTGGACTCCTCCTGATTTTCATTTTTCATAAACATCGCTGAAAACTTAAAACCATCAAACATGGCTCAAGAACTCTTTTTTTTTTTAAAGCAGTACTTACATTAAAAAGCCCCAGCTGCTACAAAAATGTGGTTTTATACAGCCAAAGGAATCATTCATTTATTATATTGTTACGCTTCTTACAGTGCCTTACGAAGCTTGAAAGTAATAAGATAATTAACATAGCTCTAATCCATGTAGCCACGCTGAAATTTCTCCAGGTCATGTACGAAATGTTAACATACAGCTTTAATGCCTGCACTGCAAACTCCTATCAAAAGAGCCGCTTTGACTCAGGCAAAGCCCTGAAGCACCAACAGAAAGCCAATGCATCTTTATATTGGCAAATATATATCCTTTAGCGGAAAGAGAGCGTGTGAAAAACAGTAGCATCTTTATTTCAGTTTAACACTTCCTCCTTGGCCATATTTAAGGACAAAACCTTCAACACATGGCAAGCGCAGTGTTTCAACAAACAAACCCTTCACTGTGTAAGTCTTGCTGCTTTTGGATACACTTCCCAAACCCTTTTTAAGCTAACCATTTAGTGCAATAATCAACAGAAAAATGCTAACAACTCCAACAGTTTTCAAGTCCTTGTATTAAAGATTTAATAATACAGATAATATTCTGAAAAGATAACATTAAGGAAATTTATTTATTAGAAATTAAATGGTAACATTTCTTCAAAACATTTTCTTCAAAAAGATATGCAGAAATTGATTTAATAGCAAAACGTTTGCTGCACTATGATTTTCTGTAACAATAACACTTATCAGAATAATTACAAATTTCAATTGGTCAAGGGAAAGTGCATCATCACAACAACCCCATGCAACGCTACAGGCTTGGGGAAGAGCGGCTGGAGAGCTGCCCAGCAGAAAAGGACCTGGGGGTGCTGGTCGATAGCCGGCTGAACATGAGCCGGCAGTGTGCCCAGGTGGCCAAGAAGGCCAACAGCATCCTGGGTTGTATCAGGAACAGTGTGACCAGCAGGAGTAGGGAAGTGATCGTGCCCCTGTACTCGGCACTGGTGAGGCCGCACCTCGAATACTGTGTTCGGGTTTGGGCCCCTCACTACAAGGAGGACATTGAGGTGCTGGAGCGTGTCCAGCGAAGGGCAACGAAGCTGGTGAGGGGTCTAGAGAACAAGTCTTATGAGGAGCGGCTGACGGAACTGGGGTTTTTTAGTTTGGAGAAGAGGAGGCTTAGATTGGATATCAAGAAAAATTTCTTTACTGAAAGAGTGGTTAGACATTGGTACAGGCTGCCCAGAGAGGTGGTGGAGTCACCATCCCTGGAGGCGTTCAAAGAAGGTGTAGACGTGGCACTTCAGGGCCTGGTTTAGGAGGCATGGTGGTGTTGGGTTGATGGTTGGACTTGATGATCTTCGAGGTCTTTTCCAACCTTAATGATTCTATGATTCTATGATTTTCAATGAATAATTACTCTCAGGTACTGTAAGAACTCTACAGTAAGAATTTTTCAGGAAAACAGGCACTGCCCATTACTACCCTGCTTAAACTACAACAATGGAATTGATGTATTTTCTTTTAAAATAACAGTGCATTTGAAGGGAAAAGTTGGTGCTACTTACAGAAATATTTAGCAGATTTCTAACTGGCTTGTGAGCTAGCTTGCATAACAAATATTTGAAATTCACACAAGCTGAAAGTCAAAAGGGATGCCTGCACATGAACAAACCAGATCCTGATAGAACTGTCTATCTTCATACTTACACATTTAAGTCCTCACATTGCTTAAGGAAGACCTTTTGGGTTGTTTTTTTTTTTTAAGCAATTATGCCTAAATAGGCATTTAATAGACAATTAAACTCTCAAGAGGACAGCCTAAAGTTTCCTAAGCCAAAAGATGCCCATTCAAACCATGTTTTCCTAGCTGCTTTTTCCATTTGAGTTTTCCAATTTCTGATGCTTTTTTTTAGTGGAATTCTACTGGCAATTCTGTATTCAATCCTTCCTATCTCCACACTCAGCCTCAGAGGATGAAGCTTTCCAACATCACAACATGGGATACTGTTTCTGCAGTAAATTGTGTGACCTGGTCTGGAGGGTAAATAAAGTGGGTGCGGTGACAGCAGACAACAGATGTCAGATTGGACCCTGTGGTTCTGTTCCTCAGTGGAAGTTTTTGCCCTTTTCCACTATTACCTTTGCTTTATGTCATTTTCTGTGGACATTTACAGAAGACAGTGTTCTCTTGGTATTCTTAATTTAAAAACTAATGGAATGATGTAGAGAGCTAAACAATTCTGACCACGATAAATATACTAAGGGTATTAACAATACCTTTGGTATGTGAACATACCATCAACGTGGAATTTCATCACTACGTACAAACATCTGTCTGCCAATTTCTATGGAAAATACCATTTTATTTGCCAGCTGTCTGACTCAAATCCCAGAAGAATAATTTCAGTGCATTTCACAGGCAGAAGGCACTAGCCCACATTATTCACACCTCTGGACTGAATACCTGGCAACATAGGGAGTCAAACACTAGCAATTAAGTGTCTGTCTCCAATTTAAAAATAATTCTTCAAGTCTAGCATTTTTGTTTTGGAATATGTTTTTAGCAAGTGTTTACCTTGCTTTCATTTTCAATTATACATTTCTCCAAACAAGTCATGAGGCTTCCTTTCCAAAAAATATTCTTTCAGTATCTACTTTCTGCCTTCATCTAGTATCAGACCTGAATATAAGTAATGTCCCACATTCTTTTCATTCCTGGAACATCTTGTAGTAATTTACGTTTTCCCAAATTTCTTTTGCCTTTAACATTTTACTTATTAACTATTACACATAACTTTCCTGCCTCTGGGAAGCATAAGTGTCTAAACAACCAAAAGTCTATAATTTTTTATTTTATTTCATTCTTAGTTTACTGGCCAGATTTAACTCTTAGCAAATCCCACTATCCTTTAGTATCCTTATCTACAAAATGAGTCAAGAATCCTCAGAGGTCACAAAAATTAGGTGGCTCTAAAGTTCTTTGGAATTCTTAGACATTAATATAAATATACAAAGCATACATATTTCAAGCTCCTCTAGATGCAATTCAGGGCTTTTGTTCTCTAAACAGTCTGTTCTATCCAACTATCCAGTAATGGCGAAAAATACAGAAAGCAAAGCAGAGGAAAAAGTTATCTGTAAAGGCAAAGCAGCCTAGGATCTCAACAGCTTTTATGAAAAAGTACTATACCTTATATGACNCTTATATGACCACCAAAAATATCAGTAATTGGAGTCTGAACAAAGTCAGCCTGTCGAGTGACTGATGATTTGTTGCGAGGTCCCACTTGCTCCCATTCATCCTCACTGCCTTCCCCTTGTTCATCTTGCTCCTCTTCTTCATGAACAGTCTGAGCCTCAGGGCCATTGGACACTGAGAGTTCTTAACGCGAAGAAAAAATGTGGATTTTTTTTTTTTTTTTAACAAATAAAACATGTATACAGATAAAGAATTTGAAAGCAAGAAAACGCAACACAAATAATTCATAGACTTGAGAAAGTAAATGAGAACAAGTGTATTCCAGGCTCACTCATAGCCAGACACATCCACATACTAACAGAATGCAGCTCACTGATGACTGTGTGTAAACAGATGTAGTTTTCTAGCAAAGTTTGATATATTTTTAGCAGTAAATTTATGGGGTAGGAAATTAGAAAGTCAAGTGTTATTCTGCAAACACAATTATGCCATTATTAAATACAACTCCTTTTCTGCACAGGTATTTTACAGGGAACCCAAGGCTTAGCAAATATTTTCTTTGCAAGTGCCGAAGTCAGAAGGCTATAAACCACACACAGCTAAAGAACAAAATATGGAATGATCATTTTATATCACAAAAAATTTACCCTAGTAAAGCGAAATTGGATAACTAGTGATCTTAATTCTATATTTGGTTAAGACTAACAGTGTTTTGTTTCATTTTTCATAGGGGATCCAAACATACAGCCACTGTAAAATAAAATGGCTTTTTAGTCTGCATACAAACTCTAATACTTCTTCCAAAGAAAATTTTTCTCCAACATTGTCAGTAAGAATTTTTCAATAATTCAATATGTTCTGTTTTATGTTAGATATGTATTAGCCATGAGTCTAGAAGTTTCCACTTCAAAAAAAGACCTTAATCAAGAGTGGTTTAAAGGTCAGTGAAAAAACACACTGATATATTTTTGAACTACCATGGAGAGAGCCAAAACTCCAGGAGACAACTGACATTGCAGGTACTGTGAATGGCAGACAAACATACCTATGCTTAAGACAAGACTAGTCAACTTGAGCTAGCCTCAAATAATGCTCAGCTGAGCTCAGTAAAAAATTGTAATACAGAAATTTGTTATTTAGGAGGACTGGATATATGACATTATTATTGTCATTCAGAGTATTTACAGAATTATAATGCTTTCCAAATACCCAGTAACACTTCAGATCATTTGTAAATTGGACAGAATGGACTAATTTTATCCTTTGGACAGATTTTAACAAAAGATTATTTGTTAATGTCTTTGAGTCCCCTAAAACATGGCATTCTATCCCTATCTCAACATCTACTCCAAACATTTCTCTGTATTACAGAATCACCACAAAAAAAGGAGAATATTTGAAAGAAAGCAAGTTTGCTACAAAAAAACCCCCACTAACTTTCGTTATGTGGAGAGAGAAGTTTCTTTAGGGTCAGCATTTCTTCATGTAGTCCATTGAGGATAAATCCCAAGTATTCTTCAGCATCCTCTTGCCTGCCCTGAATAAAATGTTTTTTTCAATTATTACATGGCATTTTCATGTTTTCATTTTAACAGAAGGTTCATGACATTGAACATCTAGCTTTCTCCTACTAATTTAGCTAATTTACCAACTACTCAGTCTAAGTTGTAAAGTCAAATAAAGTTTAAATTTTACTATAACAATGCCTCATTTTTAACCAGTTCAAAAAGAACTTACACATTAATTGGTAACCTGCCATAAACAGCAAGTACACACATAAGCTTGGCCGGGATACAAGAATGCCTGCATCCTTCTCAATACAAATTCAATTTAACAGGTGAGGTGGTAATTTTTTTTTTTTTTTTGCTATTTCTTTTAAAAGTAGTATTAAAAGTTGCTGTCAAACCAAGGCCAAATCAAAAGATGGTTTGAACTGTTATCTTTTCTTTAAATTGAAACTAAACCTGAAATAGTATTTTGCAGCCTCTGTGGACCTTCAGCCATTCCACGCTGAATCCCATGCAGAAACAAACAACTGCTCATTTCTTAAATATAAATCAATAGGTATCTTCTTTATAAAAAGACGTGTTCTATTCGAATCATAATTTTTTCATTATTCTGACATATCAAACTGCCAAACTTATAATTAACATCTTCCTATAATTTAAGTCCCAAGACAGTCTAGCTTCATTATAATGAACTACCAACTAGTTGATTTCAGTAACATTTAGGCACAGAACCTGATGTATGGCTTTACA
>WAAD01026229.1:0-14020 GCA_013389945.1 Fregata magnificens
TCCAACCTTAATGGTTCTATGATTCTATGACTCCTATTTCCAGCTTCTGAATGATTTATTGAGTTTACAAAACTGCTGGAAATCTCTTAAAAGTTATTATTATAGGAAATAATTCTATATTAACACAGAACTGTTCTTTCAGTTATCATCCAGATTATAGAATTTGCTAAAGCATGCAGTCTGGATGTGAGAAAGTTAAAATCCCCCTCTCCTGGAAAGGGTTCCCAGAAAGTTATCTCCTTATATGAAACCAACAAGATGTTCTCACAGTGCACAGTTCATACTTGATATGATAATCAGTCTACAATACCACTTTTCTCCTTTCTTCATCTTAAGTGTAATTCTTCACAGATAAAGCACCTGTAATTTTACATAGCAGATAAAAACCCTTTTCTTGTTTTGGCTAGATAAACACAATATCATGACACTTTTTTCTTTTTTTTTTTTTTTTTTTTTACCAACAAAGTCTTAAGACTAATTTTACTGTATTATTTTCAGTTCTATATTTAATACTTTTATGAAATTCCATTTTTCACTTAAAATACTTATAGTTAAAACAACAAAATAGTGTCTTTTTCAGAAATGTGCTAACTTGAAAACAGCTACAAGCAATACACCAATCCTGAAATTACCAGATTAAATGGCATTTATCGATATCATTTCCACACAAACAGCATCTCTGTGTGTGAGAAGGATGCTCAAACAGCTCAGGGAAATGTAGTTTTCTTGGTCTGTCTTGGATAACATTGGAGGTCCGTTAGCCAGTTCTCCCCAAACTGTCTCTTCTGTCAGTCTGCTGTTCCACTTTTATCACTGAAGACTAGCACTTGGCCAAATCCATGCACTGCATCCTCCTTTAGTGTTGAACTGCACAGATGAACTGTATGTCCAAGAGCAGTGACTCCTCAGCGGTGACTCTGCCTCTGCCTCACCTTTCATTACAGCCCGCGTAGAGTCCCCATCTTGTCAGTCGGCAGCAGTACTTGTTTGGGGGGTTGGAGTAGCATCTGGCATTACAGTGCATGACTGGACACCAGCCTTTCATCAGAGCAAACCAAGTCACAAGAGAAATCAATTCACCCATGAGCTTTACACTCAGTTTACATTAAGTTCAGCTAGCTTGTTCACCGTCACCCAACAAAAACACATAAGCAATGCTTTTCCACAGTCCTCAAGCAAAACACTGCCACGTCTTGCACGATTCACACTGCTGTGGTGGACCACAGGCACAAAACCAGGCAGTAACTTTCCCAGGTGACTCAGAAGCAGATGATCACATCTGTGCTGGCTCATACCCAGCATTGTGAACCACTCATTTCTAGCACTAACAATAGTCTTACGTTTAAATTAAAATCCATTTATCTCATACTGAACAGCCACACTACAGACATTCTTTTAACTGTCTGAAGACATCTCCTTAGAAAGGGAGCTACACTGCTCTCCCCAAACTTCTCTCATTGTTCGCAAGCAGGAAAGCAGAGATCACTAAATGCTATAAGAAAACAGGGAGTACTTGGAAAAAACCCGAACATTTGTGTGATACAGCCAACTAGTGTTTTCAAGACATACTTTAGAAAATATGAGCATCACAAACAAAACTGGCCTTTAAACATATTTTTAAAATACATTTTAAAAATAAAAAGTCTTAGAGTAATGTATGATAGATTCTAGAAAATACCATTAGGATACTGCATACTGCCCAATCACAGCATTTCTATTCTTAGCGGAAGAGTTCAAATGAAAATTAACTGGATTTGCTATAGTCAGTCTATAAGCAAGTTCCAATATAAACAACAATTTCTTCTCACAGTATTTCTACTAAATAGTCACAGAGAGTTATTGTTTCCTCAGTAAAAGCTGTTTCTTTATGTAATGTACATTATGTTCCCTGTTTTGATTTTGAGTCCTTCAGCCCTTTATATTATTCAGTTTATCTTTTTTTAACGCATTTATTTAACTTTCATTTTCAAAAGAAAGAACAAGAAAGGCTTATGATAATTTTCAAGTGTTCATGGAGAATGCTGTCAATGCAGCACACTGAGTTTAGGCTTCATATGATGGTACTTGAGAACTGGCAAATTTAGAACTAATTTCTTCTCAAAACTATACCCAGTAATGCCACTACTTCTTTTCATTGCAGCCAAGAGTAACTCCGAGTTATTTGGAAAACAATAGCATATAATTTCTTTTATAGACTCATACGTACATACAAACATATTGCCTACAATTTCAAAGACTGAAAAGACTTGCAGACTGAACTCCAAGCTCTTAGAGAAGTGTTATAAAAGTCAGAAGTATTTGGCATGCAAAATTGCACAAAATGAATAAATACTTGCAAAATGGATGTTTAAATGAACTGTCTGGAACTATATTTAACACTGTTAATTGTGTAGTATCTGTTAAGTATGTATTGTAAATCATAAGTTAAAAAGATAAGAAAGTGACACATAATACTCAGCAACCCTCAAAGGGGACAAGATTGGAGGAGAAAGACCCTGTACACCAAATAACAAAGGCTGCAACATGTCAGGTCTCATTTCCTACTAAAATGGTTTCAGCATAAATGAGCAGGGTTCAGTGTGGAGCACTAACTGCAACAAGCAGAATTATCCTGCATAGCAAAATGTGCCATTTCCATTCCTTATCCTCTATGTTGCAAGTACTTACAGAATTCTGACAACAAACAAAAAAATGGAAAAAAAATGCAGAAAAAGAGAGAGAGAAATTCCATGCACAGAGAGGTTTTTTGGCATTTGCTATTGCTCAGAATGTTGACTTCTAAAAGGGAACATGCTCGGCACTTCCCTTAACCTGGAGGGGATTGGCATTGAACAGTGACAGCATTTGGGGAAGAAAAAAGAAATCAGATGTTTTAGTTAAATGGCTACTGCCCCATGAAAGCCAAACTGTAGGCCATGTACAACGGTAACACTTGCAGCAACAGGTGTAGCTGCCAAGTAACCCCACGCAACAGAACACTGACACCTCCATGGCACTTCTGGCACAACGTGCTGAAATTTTCACCCCGGGCATCTCTTGGGTGTCTTCACATTGCTGTCATCTGTAACTACAACCAGCAGCCAGAAAAAACAGCTGGTTTAACACCAACCCTTAATGATTACAACAGAGCCTAACTGAACAAGAAATGTAAAGGAACAACGATTGTACTGATGTTTTATTGCTGAAGATTAAAATTAAGAGCTTTTGTATCATATTTAAACCTGACCACTTTAACCAGTATGCATGTACTGAAATAGAGTTTTTGTTTTAGCACTATATAACATCTAAACGGAGGAAGGATATTGAGGCAGGAGAGGTAATTTGTTTAAAGTTATGACAGACAGTGAGAAGGGGCATGAACAATGTCCAGGACTCCTCAGGTTTCAGGATGGAGTGTAACCAGATCATTATGCATCACAATTAGGTCTCAAAGGATTATTCCCAAACTCTATTTTGGGCCTCTACAGTAGAAGTATATATACTGTCATCAAGATTTCTCCAGGCAGAAACTGTTACAGGATTTTGCCTTTCAGGCTTTAATCTTCTTTAAAAAAAAAAAAAAAAAAAAAAAAAAAGAAAAAGAAAAAAGTTAAACACCCCCATATATTTACATTTCTATCTCCTGTCTTTTAAAAAAGCCTTGCTTAGTAGTAACACATGCAACAAACTAATTTTGTAACTTTGAGATAAAAAATAGCAGGATGAATGCTACAATATAGTTTCATAAAGCTGTTACTGAAGAACACAGAAATTAATTGGATAGTTTATCACAGTCATAGAAAGAGCATGCAATTTTTCTATGGCTTTTTTGAGAAGTATAATATTTCCAGACTATTTGTTTAACAAAGAATAAACACACAGGTTTTGCTTACTATATCTTGAATCTGCTTTCTTTAGGAAAGCTGACAGGAAATTTCTTGTTTAATATGAGAAGAATCGGATCCTTAGACAATGCTATATTGTTAAAGAAAACAGAGATGATGAGTGTTACTAAAGGAATGAAAAAACGCTCACAGAATGGGTGAGTTTTAGAAGAGACAGGTGTCTTGACAAGTCATGTCTGTTAACATGAGCTATTCACTGAATGCACTGAAGAATAAATTGCACTTTAAAGTATAACAAGCCCAAATATGGTGGGTGGCTTTGTAGCATGGGCTCAGGCTCAAATTTATTTTCCTTCAAACATGTGCTTATCTTTAAACGCTTAAATACTTGTCTAAAAGAGATTCTGCCTATATGTATTTAAAGAGTTCCCTTGACATGCAAACAGGTAAGAGTGATTGGGGTTGTGACAGGCACACATTTTTGTTTCAGGGCTTGTTTTACTTTCCTTTTCTTCTTTAAAAAAAAAAAACAAACAAAAACCCAAACCTATAAAGTTATCCAAATGATTATTTACACATGGTTCAAACCTTCTCTACATACTTAATTATTGTCATGAACACATTCATTAGCTTCCTCAAAGCTGAAGGGACAACAGTTAACTCCCCACATCCTTTCAAATGGAAATACTTTCACATTCAATTCACTTAATAAAGGAGAACATAAAGTCCAGGAGTACTAAAGAGTCTTATAGATACCAAAGGTCTGATTGCAATTTCAGCACATGGAGAAGTCCGATTTACTTTTCAGAAATGTCCCAACCTTGCTGGCTGGCAATAATTTGGACCAAGTGTTCAAAACCAGAAGCACGAAGCCTGGTACCTGAAGGGACGCTGCTGCCACAGCTGCAGGCCATCCGCTCTGCTGCAGCAGAGTCTGGGGATGAGGGACAATTAGTTCCTATATGTGCTCAAGTAAAATTCTCCTTCACATGACTTTGAGACTCTCCTTAAGAAAGCCTTCGAGATGAGCCCTCACATGTTTCTGCTCTCCATCTGTGCCCACAGAATTAGTGACAACTTACACAAGCTTAAGGTATTAACAACATAGAATTACACACGGTCTTCTTCAGATGATCATACAGCATGTTTTAATAAATCTAATATTTAATGAACAGATTTCTGACCTCATCTTAGAGGGTGAATGTAGCAATTCCTACAGATAAACAGCTGTCAGATCCACAAAGTAAGCAAATCAGAGATAGATTCCTCCTACTTCCTCTCAATTCCTTTATTGGAGGTATTTAACATTAATGATTTTAAGAAATACAGTATTTCTGAAATAAAAAACCCTGTAACTACAATTTTCACATTATGTTTTATTTGGCAAAAGAAGTTCTATTGCTAGAAATACCACAGGGAAGTTATTGCTATATGACAAGTTTTCTGAAAAGTCCGTTTCACATCTCAAGGTTTTTAAAATAATATTTCAACTTCCAAGACTTTTTCCACAAGACAGAATTTAGAGCTTTTTCAGCTGGAAAGGAGACAACGTCACAGACAACAGGACCAAAAAAAAAAAAAAATCAATGCTAACTAAGGTTATTTTGGTCTTCCAGTGTTATCTTTCAGGAGGAACAAACAGCCTCACTCTAAACACAATGCCCTTATGTCAGTAAATCTGTAGTTGAAATCAGAGAGGTGGAAATGCTTTCTACACATGCTAAGCACTACAGCTATGATTCAGGAGAAAAATCTTATTCCACGGAATGTAATGGGTCTACTCATGTAATAACTGGTAATGTAAAACAATAATTTGTAAAATGCAAAACAGCTTTTGTGTCATAACTTCACATGCTAAACTTACAGGAAGAAAATTAATTTAGTTTGTGGCAGTGACATTCAGTTCATGTTGATACAGTGTTAGTAATGAGTAGTATTAGTAGCCTGGTGTTAGTATTGATAGCGTTAAGTCCTAACAGGCTAACAAGGTGCAATAGCTCTTATTAAATCAACTACTTACTAAAGCTAAAAAAAGTACATCATCTTTTGAATGAAGAAACTACATATATAACAATTGTAAGATTATTATAACTATGATCAAACCAAAAGCCATCCTTGAGACTAGATTTCCCTACACTTATTGCTGCAAGCCTGCAAACATGTCCTGCAATTTGATTGCAGTGTGCTCCTCAGAGCATGCCCAGCCACTTGCGGTGGTCGATACTCTGGTGACACACGCTCGTATTGACTGTCCTTTGGCTGTCCTCAAGGAAAGACGGAAAATGTGACAAAACATCATGGTCAAGGCTGCTGTAAAAGATGAACTTTCAAAGTGGTGTACACGTGTACGTTTATTTTAACAGAGCTCCAGGCTATGGAATTATCTGCAGCGTTAACTGACCTCTCTGCAGGGTCAACACCTGAGCTGCTGGCCTTTCTCCATTCCTGGAAAGGAAATGGTGTTGCGATGCTAAGAAGGAAAACAAGCATTGTGAAAATTTCAGGACAAAGCCCTTTTCCCAGAGGTAACTATTAAACCAGATAGATCCCAAAAGACAGTATTTTAAGCATGTTTGTGATAGAGCAGAGAAGTTCAGCAGTCTTTTTCTAATAGTTGTAAAAGCTACACAGAGCGCCATGAAACAGAACCTTGTACGACTGGGGTTTCTGGTCTTTCAGAAAAGAGTTGTTTCATAAATATCTTTTCAACCCCAGCTTTGTTCCTTTGCCATAGAATTACAGAAGCATAAGTGGCAGGCACCTAGGAGATGCGCGAGCCCAGCCTCCTGCAGTGGAGAAGGGTCTCATGTACTTCAGGCATTCTCAGCTTCCTTCTTTTCTGATAGTTCTTGAAAATCTCCAGTGAGGGAAACTGCACAACACACTTGTGTATCTTGTTTCACTACTCTAGCAGGCAGGCTGTTTTGTGAATAGCCAACCTAAATCCTTCTGCAGTAAGCTATGCTGGATGAGTGAATGGCAACCTGAAAAAGCAAGTTTTTTGCCAGCACAGAAACTACTGAAGTATCTGTAGCAAGGCAACCATTATCCTGTTGCACACCATGCAAAAGACATGGGGCTGGGGATGGCCAGAGACACAGCAAGGTGTCACAGAAAAGACTATTGTAGAAATTTTGCATACTTCTCAGGCCACAGCGAGACAGAAGCTGCTTTGAACTAAACAGGTCCTCATGGATACCCCAGTCCCATGATAGTTGCAGAAAAGGTGTGATATCTGAAGGTAAAAAGGAGAATGAAAACCCCTTCCTGCCTTTAAGCTGCTAAATCTCACAGTCATCTTGTCGATTCCATTTCCAGCTCTCCCTCCTGATAGTGACAACTTACTTCCATCTGAGTTTAGAAATGTGTGTAAAAAAAGCTCGCTTGCGCTAAAAGCTCCATATTAAATCTGATAATTCCGCGTAACCACATTAAGGACCTATGGTGTATAACCTGCACAGGTCAGGGAAAATGGCTTTCAAAACATAGTTTTATAATGGTTATACCCACCACCCCCCAAAAAAAGCTGAAGCCTGTGATATACATTACACATATTGAGGTTTCAGAGTGCTTCCCAGTGGAAATGAAATCTTCTTACCTGCAATTCGGAAAGACACCATTCTGAGGTGTCACCGTTGCAGATATGAGAAGTCCAGAAACTTCAGTAAGTTTACGTTGGAGAAGTGATTCTTTCTGCATTTTCTTTTAATTTTTCTACAATTGTTTCTCAATAAAGTACTAACTACTTGCTTGTATCCTCCATGGGGCAGAGGGAGTCCACTGCAGAACTGCTTGTGATTCAAAGGAGCCTCACACAGTGCCTATGTAATAACTGAGAAAGCCAAAGAAGACTGCATAGCAGCTCCTTTGTCCCAAGCAGGAAGAATTCTTCCCATTAGTCTGACTAATTTTGGTATAAATTGAAAAGGCACTGAATCCTGAATACTTTGCTCAAAAAATGCTCAGGAAGGCCAGAGGAAGTTTTGAGGGAGGCAGAATGACAGCGATACATTAACATTTTATTTACAGACTTTTTTCTTATACTTTCAGATAATGGCAATGATATTTTTCAACAAATTAAAATAGAGGCTGTAAAAATTTGGAAGTTACTTCCCCTCAACAGTATTAAAGTAATAAGACATAAAGTATGTGTACCTTTGTGTAGATAAACCCATTGATGAAACTGTAATAGTTCTGATAAACAGACGAGGATTTGACCCCAAGCAGTAGGACGTGTTATTGGAAGTAACAAGTGAGACAATCATCTTCACAGCCACTGTTCACCAAATAGGTTCAGGATGCCTTATACCTGTTTTATCTCACTGTAACTGTACAGTAGCTTTCTTTAGACAAATGATTTACAATACTATTAAAATTTCAAATTATTAAGTGTTGGGAAAGGAATCTTTCAGAACGCAAACTATTTTTATTTCAAAATAACTTAAAAGGCTCTGTTCTCTGAAGTTGATATTTAGGGCTGACCATAGAAACAGTATCTAGCCACTGTTAAATTATTTCTTGTTCTAATGCCACGTTCTTGGTAATTTCTTGAGTATAGAGAATGCACCATAACATCTCAATACATATGAGAAACAAGGGCCTGGTTGCCAGTGGTATCTAAACTCCTTTATGCCAGCTCTTCATCTAACCAGGAGGCCAAATCTGGCAAAACTCTGGACAATCTGCAGGAATAGCTGAGGATCAGGGTGTCACTGAAACATGGTCTGAGGCAGTCTCACCATAGCAACCTGAGGCACTGGGTCTGTACCAAGGAAAACCTGAGAGCCACCCTGTGGATGGCAGCCAGGCAGCCTGACAGAAAAATCAAGCTTTCTAATATAACTCTAAGCAGTTTTAATCATGTTTCTCCTTTTGTTTCACCACATATATCTTTTGTAAGTTGGTTTTGCATGCTAAAAACACATGATATACCTTTGCTTTGCAGTGGAGCCTGCAGGGCACCCAATGGGTAAAAGAGTGGGTCCTCATTTGAACCGCACAGATAATTTTTTCCCTTCTTGGACACAGGGTGCAGGAGTCTACATGTAATCAACCTTTGGACTTTTCATTTCTCACAACTCTACTGTTGAACTGAGTAAAACAAGTGAAAGATACTAATGTTACTCATCACCTTAGAAAGGACTGTTCTCCAAGACAGCTGCCACCAATAAACACCACCTGCCACTACTTTTCCCTTTTTGGCCCAATATATAACCCATAACACACTTCCACCTGTGTTCCAACATGTCACTGCTCTTTCTGGTTTACATCTTTTACTAAGGGCCATATTATGACAATCCTGTCACCCTCTACCAATACCTTCATTTTGTCCATTTCCTAAGTGGGCAATTCTTGCAATCATTTGTAAGAGACAAAAATCAGCAAAAGAACTCATTCCTTCTTTCCATTGTCTTTCTTGCAAACATGGGAGGAATTTTTCTTATTCTGATACCCCCCCACACGCACACAACAAAAGCTTAATTAAGAATGTCTCTGACTCACAAGCAGCGCTATTAAAGTAACTCTCCCATCTATATCTTTGAACATTAAATATATTATTACTAATTTCCATTCAGGGAACAATAATAGAGATATTACTTAAATCCTGAAGTACTCATATGATTTATTATCAGCATACTACTTTAAACCCCCAATTTAGCAAAGCATTTCTGGATATGGCTATATGAAGGAGTATATTCACTGTGCCATGGATTTCAAGGGAAATCGTTCAATATTTAAAGCACTACTTACCTGCCCTGCTAGATGTTAATTCTATGCATCTATTGCACGATAAAAATGGAAACGTGCTAAACAGTATGTTCTTTCTCCCTGCCAGGCTTATGGGCACAGCATCATGAGGTAATTGCAAATGGTGAGTTTGCATATTGTCAGTAGAGTCTGAATGTGTTATATAGGTTTTTACTGGGGGGGACTGATACATGACAGGGACGGGGGGGATGACCACCCTCATGACCTATCATTGGCAGAAGAAGTATTTCTCAGTAACAAGATTAAATAAGAGAAGTTTTAACGCTTCTTATTTCCTTTTGGATTTCAATATACAGATTATTTTACTGTGCAAACTCTACATAACAATTAAAAAACCCAGGGTAATAAGGTGAGACCACAGTGTTAACTCATCCTACTTTTGTAGAAGGAATTTGGGGCCTATCATGCATTTGCTACCAGCTCCATCGTGTGCTCTGATATGCAATATTAGATTGTTACTTATAAGTGTACTGCTGATTTTTCCTTTTGCAGGTCTTCAAACAAAAGAACAGCAAAGGGATCTCTCTCCTGCTTCCTATGAATCCCAGCAAAGTTTTGCAGCATTTGAGGTTTTGCATAGTGTGCTAGCTGAAACACATAATTACATGAGAACCCTGGCTCTTGTTAAAGAAAGCAACGTGTATCTAGCCCTCAAGTTAAGGAGAAAAGCTTGAAAAATGTGACATGCATGCATCTAAAGACTGAAAAGCACAAAAAAGTCCTAGTGGAGGACATCCCACTAACTTTATTATGGAAAGTCTTGCTTGTCTCTGTACACTGGATACATGACTTGAAATCAGTACAGGGTTTGCGTGGCAAGGTTTTGGTAGCAGGTGGGGCTACGGGGCTGGTTTCTGTGAGAAGCTGCTAGAAGCTTCCCACATGTTCGATAGAGCCAATGCCAGCCAGGTCCAAGTCAGACCTGCCGCTGGCCAAGGCCAAGGCCGTCAGCGATGGTGGTAGCACCTCTGGGATAACATATTTAAGAAGGGGAAAAAAAACCTGCTATGCAACAGCAGCCTGAGGAGAGGAGTGAGAATATGCAAGAGAAACAGCCTTGCAGACACCAAGGTCAGTGAAGAAGGAGGGGGAAGAGGTGCTCCAGGCACCGGAGCTGTGCTTTCCCTGCAGCTCATGGTGAAGACCATGGTGGGGCAGGTTGTCCCCCTGCAGCCCATGGAGGTCCATGGTGGAGCAGATATCCACCTGCAGCCCATGGAGGACCCCATGCCAGAGCAGGTAGATGCCCAAAGGAGGCTGGGACCCCATGGGAAGCCCGCACTGGAGCAGGCTCCTGGCACGAGCTGTGGCCTTGTGGACAGAGGAGCCCACGCTGGAGCAGGTTTCTTGGCAGGACTTGTGACCCCGCGGGGGACCCACGCTGGAGCAGTCTGTTCCTGAAGGACTGCACTCCGTGGAAGGGACCCCATGCTGGAGGAGTTAATGAAGACCTGTAGCCTATGGGAGGGACCCACGTTGGAGAAGTTTGTGGAGGACTGCCTCCCATGCGGGGACCACACGCTGGAGCATGGGAAGAGTGAGAGGAGGAAGGAGTGGCAGAGATAATGTGTGATGAACTGACCACAATCCCCATTCTCTGTGCCCCTGCGCCGCTCGAGGGGAGGAGATAGAGAATTTGGGTGTAAAGTTGAGCCCGGGAAGAAGGGAGGGGTAAGGGCAAGGTGGTTTAAGATTTGGTTTTTATTTCTCATTACCCTAGTCTGATTTGATTGGCAATAAATTAAACTAATTTCCCCGAGTCAAGTCTGTTTTGCCCATGACAGTAACTGCTGAGTGATCTCTCCCTGTCCTTATCTCGACCCGTGAGCCTTTTGTCATGTTTTTCTCCCCCTGTCCAGCTGAGAAGGGGGACTGATAGAGCAGCTTTGGTGGGCACCTGGCATCCAGCCAGGGTCAACCCACTACAGCTGTTCAAACTTTGTGTCTTACTGTATAAGACACAGACATGGGTAGAAGACAAAATTCTGTTTTTGAAATGAGTTACAGAAGTTACTTGTTCCTAACTTCTGCTACCTTCTTGATATTCCAAACTTCCTACCTCCAGTGTTCACATATTTATTTCATCCCAATTCTCCAACCTTTGCTAAGACAGACGTATCAGTGTCTTTCACTCTTCCAGTGATTTGGTGAGCATGTGTCTGAAGCTTTCACATAAAATGAAAAGTGCTTCTGGCTTATGAAAAGATGCTTAACTGGACACCTAATTTCCAACTGAGTCAGAATTTCAGAAAAGTTTTTAAGCATCAACTGCTTGAAGTAATCTAATGGGACGCGTGCCATTTTTCCTGACCTATAGCAGATTAAGTGTCTAATAAAAAGTATACTCACAGAGGAAAAGAATTGGCAAACAGCCTTTGAAGAGGCAACAAGGCAGATGTGTTGATTGAGATGTATTTTGGTTTTCATAGTTCTCTAAAATTGATGTAATATTCAAGAATGCTTAAGAAGTTACTGATGGAAGCAGCTGGCAAGTGGGAAGGGTGGGATGTTGGACGGTGAGGTGCCTTACTGCGGGAATTGAGAAAAAAAAAAAAAAAAGACCAAAATGGAATCAGACAGAGTTTTAATCCTCTCACTTTGGAGAAAGAAACTCAGAGAAAAATGGGACGTGAAAGAAAAGGGAGGGAGGAATGAAAGTGAACTTAGGGCTGATTAAAGAGAATCAGAGAATACTCCTTTTCCTCCCTGTAGGACAAAATGTGAGCAATGCGGCTCACATCAGTCAATGGCCCAAGCTCCAAGACCAATCTGATTTTAGCATTATTGTCAATCGGTAAATCAATTTCCTTTCTACCCATTTGCTGTAAAGAAAAGTTAACTCGCCCTATTACAGAAAACTCATACATAGGAACTAGCAGATATATGTGTACAAAGAGTTAGCTACAGAAAAGCACTCAAGATCTGTATTTTTTCCATGCCTAAAGAAAATACGTTAGACTTGCTAAGGGTTTCCCAAAGATACTGAGCCAGCCAAGTTCACTGAAACAACTAACTTAAAAAAAAAATAGATGCTGCTTTAGACCGGCTATTGTTTTCTTCAGATACGTTATAGTTAAAGCTAATCCAAAGTATGGTTATGCAGAAGAACAGGTACAGAAAGCCAGCTTAACAAGTTAAGACAGTTACATATTGTATTCTATTACATTACTCTAAACTGATTGTTTTCTCCTTCAGCAAATCACCTTTTGTTACTTCCTAAGACTAAAAGCAGTTCAGTACTAAAAAATCCCAACAGCACTCACTGAAGGTTGACTTTCAAAATATATGAGGACTCTATACAAGAATTAATCAATGTGTGTGGGAGAAAACCTGCTTCTAACATTTCTTAAAACTGTAAGTCTTCCAAGAAAAATATTTGTTAAACTCTGGGCTGTGCATCTGTATACTGTAGCTGAAAGAGAAAAAGGAACTCAGAAAAAAAATACTGAATTTTTTTCTTCTCTTCTTTAGCACAAAGATCAAATCAAATGCTACTTCAAGATCCAAACATCTTTCTCCCTATTTAGTCCAGAAACTAAATCAGACAATGAAAACAGAGACAAAACAATCCTTGGAATGACTGCCGATTTAATTTTTCTCTCATTATTCCAGTGCTCTAACTGTTTTCTGTTCAGCACTGACCCTGCCTTCACACCAGCGGTACTACCTTTGGATATTCTAAGGCATCAGGTAAGTTCTCCTGCCACTGACAGCACAAAACTCATCTGGAAAGCTGTGCACAGCACGAGGAGGATGGGGTCCAAGCAAAAATCTGTGGAGAGCCAAGGAAATGACAAGACACTGCCTGCAGAACAAAGGCCAACTATTTGTACATCTTAATGCTCTATATGCATAGTCACATGAGGGTAAGATCTATCCTTGGTTACAGCCCTACAGTTATGCCAGAGAACAGAGACACATATATAAAAATCAAGCAGAATTTGGCTCAGTTTACTTACAGTAGAGATAAAAAAAGAAAACTTGATTGCCTATGTCCAAACTGCAAGGATACAAAATGTTCTAGCAATTATAAAATACTAACCCCTAAAACTTCATTCCATTTATTGTTTTGTTTATTAACAGGTCAAGAGACAGCAGACACTTTAAAAAAAGCTTTCCTTAAAAAATTCAAGTCACAGCCAATGATCTCAAACCCTTTCTGTCCTCTTTGGCTTCCCAAGCACTGCTGCTCATATTCAAACACTACATAATTCATTTTAACTTAGCCTTATCAGGTTGCTGAATAAGGATGTGAAAGTCAGCTGGCTGTAAGTTGAAAAAATATATTCAGTGCCTCCTTATTGCTGCTGTCACTGATTTAGCTGTTCCCATGGTAAACTTAAATACCACCACAGGAAGTTGTATCACCTATCAATTCACAAGTTCGGAAGTGTGGTGTATGGAGATTTAACAGATCCCAGAACTGT
>WAAD01026229.1:14046-25997 GCA_013389945.1 Fregata magnificens
AACAGATCCCAGAACTGTCTGGTTGAAGGATATGGCAGTTGAAGGCTGGATTTCTTTCTTTCTCCCTCCCCGCCCCCCCCCCCTTTTTTTTTCCAAATTTTTTTATCTCAAGAATAACACATATGGCAGCATTTCCAAGTTGGTTTCAAAGAGATTTTGATTTCCCACTTACTTTCTCTAAGTGTGAATTACCTAAGAAGGTGTCAGAAGTTCCTCGAAAAAAATCCTTTTAACGCTGGTTGTCTTTCGAAAAAGGACTTCTAGAGAGAAGCTCCCACNTTGAAAAAATATATTCAGTGCCTCCTTATTGCTGCTGTCACTGATTTAGCTGTTCCCATGGTAAACTTAAATACCACCACAGGAAGTTGTATCACCTATCAATTCACAAGTTCGGAAGTGTGGTGTATGGAGATTTAACAGATCCCAGAACTGTCTGGTTGAAGGATATGGCAGTTGAAGGCTGGATTTCTTTCTTTCTCCCTCCCCGCCCCCCCCCCCTTNCGTTTCAATTCAGAAAAAAAAAAATGAAGCTTCCTCATTAATAAGGAGACAAAAAACACCCTAAGGAGATCATCCCCCAGACTAGAAACTTTACCATCAGAAATTGCATAAGTAAGAGCTAATGTCTCCTTCTTTCTTCAGTAAATATCTATCAAAAAATCAAATATATTCTAACATGTTAAAAGTCTGAACTTTTCTTTAATAAAACATTACCTTTGCCATTAGCATACCAGTAGCCAAATAAAAATATGTAATGCATTCTGAGAAATAGAAATAAAGATGGAAAAAACAATTTTTTTAAGGTAATTTAGACTAAAATAAAGCCGTGTTTATAGTCTGCCTTCTTCTTTATTTCGCACTCAAAAACTAGTAAACAAAAGATTTTAATAACAAAGAAAAAAAACATTTAAAGATTGTTTTTAAAAAGTATAAAACAAAGGCAAGGAAACAGAAACACAGCATTTCAAGACTCAAGCACTCCAAAATTCTTTTACTTTAAAGTGACTTTTCACTACTTGTGCTGAAGTTGTTACAAAGCCCCCAGTAACACCACATCCAATGCACGAAACCAAACCTTTCTTTTCAGTGTACTTGGAAAACTATTTGAATTTGGAAATCTAATATGACACAGTGAATCCAAACGAGTCAATTGTGAGTAGTAATTTTATGATCCTCCATTTTTGAGACCACCATAACAAACTTATGTTAGAAAGTACAGATTTTTACAAGATACAGTGAAACTGTCTGAACTCAGCTACATTAAATGTGTTTTACATCCTATATCCAAAAGCAGAGGTATTCAGAATAGCTGCCCATACTTAGGAACTCAGACCACCATGTCCACATTGCAGCATCAGTTTGCTTGTTCTCCTACACGCAAGAATATCTTAGTACACACAATATCGCTCGTTTCATGAGGGGAAAAAAGTCACAGAAACGGGCCAAGAAAATTAGATGTAGCTAAGCAATTTTCAGTCAGCCCACACAGAACATTAGGGGGAAGAAAGCATTCCTTTGAGCAAGCATTAGCTCTATTATTAGCAGCTTCTAAACTTATTTAAAATAATTATTCCAGTATCTATTCCAGCAAGCAATACAAATTACACTTGTCCCTTAGACAGAAAGACAGACACAAAATCATGAATATGATCCTCCCTCTGCATTGTATTTATCTTTACCAGAAGCAAGGAAAACAGGATAGAAAGCATTCCTGGAAACTAAGGGCAAAAATAAATCTTAGTTTAAGAGAGGACGTTTTAAACATTATGATCATTGTGCCACAGCTGTGGGTTCGATGAAAATGGATTGTAGGTGATTTAGAAAGACGTAGAAAGCTGCATCACAGATTAAAAGTAGTAAGATCTCAGTTTGACATTTGTCCCGTTGAATACACAGAGATCAGCAAATCATTGCTGCCTGTCATCAGCAATGAAAAAGGTGTGTGGCTCTACCATTGCACCAGAAACACTTTTTGAATCACACTTTCCAGAACATGGAACCATCAAAATAAACTGACCCAGGCATTGACAAGTTTTTAAACTAATGGGGCAATCATGACATGCAAGCAGCACTTGGCTTCAGACCAGTGAAAAATCTCTAGTTTTATTTGTATGACATTTTTGCCTTCCTTTCATTCCCACAATGTGTAACTTCACGTTGACATTTCAGAACATCGCCTATCTGGTCATACATGCAACGTGACAGTGAATTCCTACTAATACCTACTGAAATACTACTGCTAAGTTACCCTTTTTAACATGGTGTTATACCACTGGTCCGAAGATAGGAACTATTTCAGCCTACCACTCAACTCTTTAAGCAGTGCTACCTCTAAAGCAACTGTTGGCTACATGCTAAAAATACAATGGTCTCGATCAGGGACCAACTCTGATAAATTGCTAGGAGTTTTGAATTATATTGCTGTAAACTCACACAAATAGAACCTGCCTCTGTACATATAAAGAAAGGATTCTCAAAATAACAGTTCTTTGGAATAGGTTTTTAAGGTGCTTTGTAGATTACTCATAACAAAATTAAAGCAAAAATATTTTCTTTAATTTCAGAAATTAAAATAGACATTTTCCTCCTATGTAATATGAAATAACAGGTTATATTAGACTAGGCAAATAATTACTCCCTTGCTAATTTTTAAAATTTATCTATTTATTTACATGTAATGTTATTATTTCTTTCCTTTAAGTCTAACTCCTGAAAAATGGCATTTCTCCTTTGATCAATTTTTTTCATCTAACACTGTCAAACACTGATTCTCCCTTTCCCTCCACTCCTGGGCCTCACAGGAACAACAGCTGGAACTGACATGGCTGGTTTTGTCTGTTCTATGACATCTTTCAAGGATTTTTTTAATACATCATCTATGGACTAATCACAGCTTAAACTTTGGGAATATAGTCCAGTAACAAAATGAATCTGTGAAAAGTAAAATGATGAAAGAGCCACATAAATATAACAAAACACTTATACTAAAATAATGTTATTTTTAAGTTCAGAATAACGTACAAGTAAGGTTGATAACATCAAAGCAAACAATTACTGAGGAAGAATAAGCCAATGATTTCTCCTAATAAATCCACATATAAAAGCCAATTGACTTATCCAGAAGTTATCCCATGCATATGTTGTTATTCATGTATCACAAATACATGGGGGTGAAAAAAAAAAAAAAGTATTTCAAGTATACCACCGTATACCACCTTGCCCTCATATCCTACTTGCCTTCACAACCAGCCTAACTTGGTTAGTACAACAGCAGTAAGTGTGTGTGACTGTTGAGAGTAGTCACAATATCTCTGAAACAGCATTTTTTTACCACTACGTTTCAAAGGGCTTTACCAAAGAGGCACAGAGACATTGAATGACATGCCTGAGGCCATCCAGAAAACCTGTGGCAGATGACCTGTGCATGGTGCCTTCACAGTCTTCACCCAGGATTTTCTTCCCATTATTTCTAAGTACCTAGAGACTGATATGGTGCTTACGACTAATATCAAATAATCACTTCCTTGAATCCTCCTGCTTGATCACTAATAAGGAAATTTTTTTCCTGTTATTTTTTTCCCCATAGTATGAAAAATACAAAGGGCATTAGCCCGTGCTTAGTAGCTTTAAGTTTGTATCTCTGTTTCTGAACTATATTTTAACTCTGTACCATGTTACAGCTACTTTTACAGATTCAGCCACCTCCCAGTCGGGCAGAAACTGGTAATCAAAAATCAGCTACAGATAAAAGCCAATGGAAACCTTAGAAACATCTGTGACACCTAAGCCAGAGCTAACAATACCTACCAAGTGCTTTTATCTATACTACATATATATAGCATAGCTGTGTTTTTCAAAGGGAAACTAGTATCACAATGTGTTTAGCTTTTAGCTAAGGGATCCACATATGTCACTCTGTTTTGTTCCTAAGAAAATTATACATGTAGTAGATATACTATAAAATTAGGCATCTTAACAAGTTCGTAATCACCATCTCTCTGGTTACCTAACTTAATCCTGTATCCTCTTTGCCTGTCTTTTGTGATTCCGACTGAACACTCGTGACAGTCAGCTGTCCTTTGTGCTTGGACACAAAATGATATAAAATTTATAAAAAAACCCTGCCCTATGTATTTAGAAGGCATAACAACGTTGTTTTTTCTATAAAATGTTATTTTATTTGAAGATCATCATCAACCCAAAACATAATTAAATGTCCAGGGAAAATTACTGTCTGTGTCTAATACACTGTTTTCACGAACCACAGGGTAATTCAGGCTGGAAGGTACCTCTGGAGGTCTCTGGTCCAAACCCTGCCCCAAGCAGCTCCAGCTAAAGCAGGCTGCTCTGGGCCTTGTCCAGTCAAAATCCAAGTATATCCAAGGTTCACATCCATTCTCCAACAATTATACTCCAAGTAGCCTCTGGTGGCTTACTTAATCTTAGCTACAGAGACTATCAATGACAAAGTCAGGACTATACCCCCAAAAATCTGAGTTTAGACCACTTGATCCAATGATCAGACTACATTTCCTCCCCAATTTAAACTACAGGAATTCATTTACTGTCATGTGGTCTGTAGTACAAATGTCTATGTGCAAGATAAAGTTTCTTAGGTAGTATCTTCTTCTTATATCATGGAAAGGTCCTTTAGAAAAATACAAATAAAAAAGCAGAAGCTAGAGCAAGACCAGTAAAAGAAGCAGGGGATATTACTTAACAACTAAAGTGCCTAACACACAAAATGAGTTAATGCAGGAAACAGAAGAAAACTTACTACTGCTCAACGCTAGGACCGATACCCACAATCTTTTGATATCACTTAACTTGAAGATGACCACTATGATCTTCTAAATATCTGTTTTCTTAACATGTCAGCATCCTAAAAATTGAGTCATATTCAATAACATATTATACAATGTCTTTTAAGAAGTACATCACTATGGAGTCTAAATAAAAAGTAGAAACCTATTTATAAAAACCTATTTATAAAAGTTATGATTTCACGAACACTGACTTGGCCATGACTGCCCCCTTCCCTTTTTTTTTTCTTCTTATCTAGGTCTAAGAAAATAGTACATATAAAAGCTAGCATGATTTTTATATATAATTTATAATATAGTAGGTAGGCAGGTAGGCAGATAGATCAACCAACTTCTTAAATTTGGTGTGTATGGTTTACTGTGAAAGGAGATATTTTTCATGAGAGACAGGAGTTTAGGATTTTCTGTTTTATTTTTGGTTATCACATCTTTCTAACAGATCATGATTCATTCCCTAGTCCTCAAGGAAGATCAGTGCACATGAATATTTTTAAGCACGGTGCCTGCACAGTTTAACACTAATTTGCTGCAGTAAGATTAGATCTCTAATGAAGTCTCAGCATTTCTGCCCATGTAATACGTACAAGGAGCTGTGGAGAGCCCTACAGCTCAAGCTGGACTCAAGTTCTGCAGAAACCAAGCTGCAAACCAGCACACAGTATGGGGACTTCTCCAGGCTGGACTGAACTTATGTTCCTAAATGGAGTCTTCAGCGCAGGGATGTAGATGTTTGATGCACTAAAGTAAAATTTTAGAAAGACAGGCTAAATATTTTTATTTAACAGCCATTTTATGTGGCATGTTTTTATGGGCACATATAGGTATGTACAGAGTCAAATCTGATGTCAGAAGAGATGTACACAGTCCTGCTGTGCCCTCCTCTCCCTGTGAATCACAGAATCACAGAATCACAGAATGGTTGGGGTTGGAAAGGACCTCTGAAGATCATCTTGTCCAAGCCCCCTGCTTGAGCAGGTTCAGCTAGAGCAGGGTACACAGGACTGCGTCCAGGTGGGTTTTGAATATTTCCAGACAAGTGAAATTTATAATCACATCTGATTTGTGGAATTTGGTGGATTGCAGAGGAAAGCAAATTTACCAGGACAGAGGCTCTCTCTTAGAAACTTTACTAATGTAAATTCTGTTTTGCAAGTGTGATATCCCTTTCATTACCACCTTTTGTCTCTTCCATCAAACACAGGCATAACTTTCAGGTCTCTCATACAAAACCATGACCACATATCCTAAGAAATGGCAACACGTAGAAGTGTTTTGTTTTCTTGTTGCAGAAAATCTATTCCTCTTAGTGCCTGAGATTTTTCAAGACTACTTCAGTTTAGTGACGGTCTACAAACTAGTACTCTGCTTCCAGTTGTTGCTGAATTACTGGGAATTGGAAGTAACATTTAGAAATTTTAAGTAAGGAACTTCTGAGAAAGGGGAATTCCTGGGAAACTTAGCCTCTCTAAAAACTAAAACAATATGTTAATGTTTAAAATCATAAAAGATAAAGAAACAAGTCAATTATTAAAATAGGAAGACTACAGGAGCTATAAAAATCCCAGGCATTTGAAAATAAGAGGATTCATAATCAAGGCAAACAAACCTTTGAACATGGCAGTTCAAACATCCCATCCTTCCAAGGCTCCAAGCTGAACAAACCTTTCAGTTATAAGTGTAAACCCCATGTATACCCCATAAATTATAAAAGATCCCTGAAGGCTTTAAGCTATGATCCAACTTATAATCAGAAATTTCAGGACCTAACTTTGCCTTATGACAGTAAGCAGCAACCATGACGTATTTTATCATACCCACAAGCTGCACAATGTGTTATTTTTTAACTCAGGCTACTTGTTTTAAGTACCTGAAAAATTTTATCTTCAGTCACTCACATAAACTTAGTTATGCTTGGTATGGAAAGCTAACAGGAGCATTTTTCCAGAAAAACCATTCAAGTTAACTTTCAATTATCTAAGTGTCAGTTACCACAATTTTTTTCTTAATTATTTAATAGGCACAACAATGAGATTTCAATTTTTGTGGGTTCCCCCCCCCCACCTAGTCATAAATAGGTTGCCAAACTGCCTTCAAAGAATGCTATAATTTACATGGAGAGACCACCTGACAAAAATTAAACAGAGAACAATTACATGTAAAAACATTACATAAATTTTAAATTAATAGAAGAAGCTTAGTTTCTATTTAAGACACTGTGACATAGACACATGACAATATAAGCTGTTATTAGTCACAGTGTTGTGCTGTCACTTGCTTTAATGGGTTTCCTTTGCAGAGTGAATTTAATGTGGGGTTTGCTTCTCAAATAGGAACTGCAGAATGAAAAATTACATTACCCCGCTGAAAAAGCTCACACCCACAAAACATTAATGAGCATATTATTTGTTTCACATGACTGCACTACCTTTTTTGTTTAGCAGAACTCACTTCAAGATTCTCTAAAGATGTGCTCCTGAACAGCTCTATGACCTAGTTTTAAGAAAATGCAAAAGGATTATATTTTTGGCTCTTTAAATCAAGGTTTTTTGGCATTTACAAACTTTGCTGAATCGTTTTGGCTGTGGTGCCTTTCCTTATCTGCCCAAACAATACTCAGCAGTATGGAATTTGCTTCCAGTGCATGCTGAAAGTGCTAGCACTTTGCAAAAACCATTATTTCTTTAGCGAAACATCTTTCGTTGTATTTTACAAAACAATTTTGAAGCCTTTTCAATACATCCACACAATGTCCATCAGCACAGTAGAAATGTACTTAAATGCATCCAAGAAAACCTCCAGAGAGGTGTGTGGGTCTATCAAAACATGACCTAAAAGACACCGCACGACAGAGCTCTGCTGATTAATACATGAATATAAGACCTAGTGCTTCAACCACAAAGGAATGAGCACCGAGAATCAACTGCTAAGGCTGTTTGTCTAGAGAGGTTGACTTACTAAAGGTTTCAAAATCTGCAAAATCAATTAAAAGAATCAGGTTTTATTATTGAACATATTCTAACTTCATTAACAGTATAAGGGAGATGACTGAGCCTCGGGAGTTAACGCTCAGTACAGTTAATAAAATAGAGCTAAGCTATTTAATTACACCTTTCAAATCTGCCTGCACACATATACCCCATACTTCAACATTTAAACTTAGTTTCATCCCTTCTACTAAAAATATCTGTTATTACAGAGGAGTAAAAGCAAAAAGCTTATTCAGAACAAAAATTATAATTTCAGACAATGCATGGTGTGAAATGACATGTACCTTCCCATGTTAATGAGTATTTCGGTAGCAGCACAGCTTACGTAATAATCATGGGGTTTATGGCAGCTGGTTATTTTGACAAGAAAACTGAAGGAGCTGTATGAAAATAGCACAGAAAGAAGGAAAGAAAAGCAATAGGTCTGACATGTCAGATATTCTTTTACAAAGCATGCCAAGTCTGGCCTTTGTTACTTTTCTTGGTTTTCGCATTGAAGGTCCAATTTTGAAACCTATGAATAGATAAAAAAGGAATTTGTAGCAAAAAGTTTTAAGGACTGCATCTGCAAACACGTTTCTGCAAGTCCCTCTCCCACTGACAGGGAAATTGTTAAATAGGGGGTGGGCATCTTCTTATTTTTTAAGCAATGCCTAACTTCTTAATACATTGTGGCGAATGGGGAAAAGAGAAAAAGGTTTAATCAGTACAGTACAACTGTAGCGTTGGAAACTCTAATTTCACTTTTGATTTCAAAATGTAGGGACCAATCCTGTTCTAAAATATCAAAGAAAGAGCTTTATTACTTCTTTTCAACAGGAAAAAACACTAAAGCAAGAATATTTAATTTACAGTAAACCCTGGCAGATGAAAAGTCACAATTTTACTGAATGAATTTTTTTTTATAAATATGTATTTTGAAGTTTAGTCTTTACCAACAGCACAACATAAGTTAACAAAGTTTGACCATCAAAAATAAAACAATTGTGATAGTTTATAGTCAGTTTTTATAAAAACCACCATAGTGCATCTTTCTTAAAATGGTCATTGATTCTAAAGAAGATAACCACATGGTGGCAGAAGAATCAATGTCTTGCTCAGAAACTGTATTGTTCTCAGGAAAATATGCAACCTGATGGGTTTGTACTGCACAGTAAATGATTTGCCCCTAATAACGTTGATGAAAAATACATTGGTTCAGTGTAACTCAGCCCTCAGGGCTGATAGAAGTACATATTTTCCCAGAGCATTCCAGCTACTGCAAATTGAATTGTTACTTTATAGATTGAAAGTTTGTACAATTGGAAACTTCAATTTAAAATACGATCAGGTTATTTTATATCTAATTGTTAATAAAGTTTCAGAAAAAAATCCCAAACTATCACTGTAATGCCACATTCAGCTTAAAAATCTGGAAGAACTCCCATTTGAAAACAGAGCACAAGTAACAGCATTTACTGAAAATGTTATATACCCATCCAGAATTTCTGAGTTTCTTGATGACTTTCAAAACAGATCACTAGTTAGATTAACAGATAGGGGCTCCTACTACCAGTCTGTTTTACTTTCCTCTCCTCTATTTCATACTACAGCAAGACGCTCCCAGAACGGAACGTATTTTGCCGTGTACAAGCCAGGAAGAGCTTGGGCTCCTCACAGTCACCAGCCAGAGCAGAGCAGGGGCTGAACGAGACACGGCCAGACCCTGCACAGCCCCAGCCTGCAGGAGTGGTCCCTGCGTGGCTGCTCAAGCATAGGTCAGCATCACGGCAGCTAACCCACACTTCCACCTGCACAACAAAAGAAACTATCCCCTCTCCTCGACTTGTGCGCAATCACGCCACAAAAGCTGAAAAACAATTAACCTGTTAACCCAAAAGGACGATTCCCTGAATGAGCCTGAAAGCTTTACCAGCTCACCAAGCTCAAGAGAAACCAGGCAGAAAATGTACTGAAGCGAAGCTCCAGAGAATACCTGTTGCAAAATTTCATATATATATATATATATATATAATGATTTAAAACAAATTATTCTGTTTTGCAACCAAAACCAAGGAGCCAACTAAAGGGATCCTGCAACCTTTTTATACAGCTCACTACATGTGGCTGCTACTAGTTGTAACTTCAAATACTTACACATAATGCTTTTACCTCTCAACAGCGATTTCTTTTCCGCTCTTCAGTGTTTACTGACAAAACTGAAAATGCCCTCAGCTAGATTGCCACAAAATAAAAGAATGAATGACAGATGTAGATCCCACATGCATGATGTTGATGATTTCCTGTCATATTTATAGATATTAGTCAAGTCTGTAGCAAAATGATAATCATTGAAATTTTTTTTCAGTTTGTTTTAGTGTTTGTGTATAGAGGGGAAAAAGATAACGAGGCTCCCCTCCTACAGTGAATGAAAAGTGCGTTTACACTGGCATTTTATCTCAGATTAAGTGTCCCTTTTTGAAGCGAGTCTCCTGATCATCCCTATCTACCCTGCTTTGCTTCACAACACCAAATGCTCTCAGACAGTACAAAGTGGACTCTTTTTCAGCAAGACTAAGCCAGACAAGAGCTAGCCCAAAGTAAAACCTTCAAAACACACATAGTATGGACACTGGATCCTCAGCACTGAGGCTCTGCCTTACAAGTCCAACCCCATGGCGCTGGTCGGTGTGCTAATGCAGACCCACCTGGTTTTGGCATACCTTTCGGGAACTGAAAATAGAGGCAGCGTTGTTGCTGTCTAAAATCATGTTAACGCTTTCTCTCCTCTGTATATTTCAATGTGTCTATCATGGTACATCTCATTATTTGTAGTACATTAAAGAAGAAAGAAAGAAAGAACGAACTTGTGCAAAATATTACTAAATGCTTTTTTGACATAATACCAGATTTAGTTATTGGAATATCCACACCAGGTTACTGATTTCAGCAAGATTAGTGAAAAAAGCAAGCATAAAACCACAGGAAAAATCACTGAAAATAATTTGGGCAATATAATTTTCCTTTCTTTCCCCAAATCACAACTACTGCACAATACTCAGAAGCAAGAAACTACAATGGGAATCTGTAGTAAATACTTTTGGAAAGGATGTTTGCATCATCAGCCTCTGAGTGACAAAATGTTCATATTGACAAACGGCACTTAAGCTAGGTTCCGAGACATGCAGTTAAACAGAATGTTAATGTTTTTCTTCCAGTGATTTTCTCTCAAGAGAAATAAAATTTGAAAAAAGAAACATGCAACATCTAAAACATAAATTAAACATGACTAAAGTAAAAGGAGAACATTTATATGAAATAGTTTTTCAGCTCTGCTCAGCAGACACAGCCATAGTAGAACATATTCATTACCAACTTCCCACTGTATGTGATTAATTTGTTTGATTGGTCTCACTTATAAGAAGGACAAAAGTTTGAATTTACAGAAGTTTATTTTTTAAAAATTGATTTTTGTTGCATTTGCAACAAAAGTTTGAATTATAACCACCCTATGGAAAATTTCTTCCCTTACTAGATTATACAAAGAAACGTAATGCTTCAGCTTCTCTTTGGCTTTATTAACTCACACGTTGCTATGTGCTTATACATCTACATTGCACCCAGGACTGAGGTGGCATTGCTCCCCAACCATGGACGTACATTCATAATTTAGCCTGGAAAGGACGTTACAGGGTCATCTGGAAGGGAGCCCATTCAAAGCAGGACTAACCTCAATGTCAGTCAGAGCTCATAGCACTCATCTGTGTAGGCTTTCTCTCTTTCTCACTTGCAGCCTTATGACATACATCTGAACAATTCACAAGGTCTCAGATTTCTCTAGCCACAGTACTAGAATAACAATAGTACTTCATTTGTAACTTGTGAAATATTTTACTAATGCTTATACATCCCTTTGAAACCTTGAAATTAATATAAAAGCATAAAGTATATGAACAGAGGAAAACATAAAACTTTAATCTGAAAAAGGTACTTGAAGAAGCATTTAGATATTCAGGTATATTCTCTAACTGAAAAAGTTAGGGAAAAAGAAAAGCTATCTTAGATCCAAATTCCATGAAATCACATGGCTAGAAAGCTGGCTGCTGAACAGCAGCGATCCAAGCAACGCTAATACAGGTCACAGAGAGCTATTTCCTATTCA
>WAAD01026229.1:26818-42336 GCA_013389945.1 Fregata magnificens
GGGTCTAGAAAACAAGTGTTATGAGGAGCGGCTGAGGGAACTGGGGCTGTTTAGCTTGGAGAAGAGGAGGCTGAGGGGAGACCTTATTGCTCTCTACAACTACCTGAAAGGAGGTTGTAGTGAAGCAGGCCTTGGACTCTTCTCCCAAGAAACTAGCGATAGGACAAGAGGGAATGGCCTCAAGTTGCATCAGGGGAGGTTTAGATTGGACATCAGGAAGAATTTCTTTACCGAAGGAGTGGTTAGGCATTGGAACAGGCTGCCCAGAGAGGTGGTGGAATCGTCAACCCTGGAGGCGTTCAAAAAAGGTGTAGACGTGGCACTCCAGGGCCTAGTTTAGGAGTCATGGTGGTGTTGGTTGATGGTTGGACTTGATGATCTTAGAGGTCTTTTCCAACCTTAATGGTTCTATGATTCTATGATTCTAAGGTCCAAAGAGAGTGCAAACTTATGCCAGATTTCAGTGCATGTTTAAACACAGTCTCATTTTAGTTTCCCAGAATAATTCAGCATTAGATTTTATGCTATTTTTTTAAATTTATGCCTTCAAACAGGAAACGTAAGGCTGCACATTCTCAAGATTCTCCAAAAGAGACTGCCAATATGCCTTTACAAAAAGGCATATTGGTGTCGGGCCTCAGAAGCCCAACATCAAGGACAGTAATATCAGTCTATTAATTAGAGATGCAATTACAGGTACATCAGTTTTACACAACGAAATGCTCTTACATTTGCACAGCTTCTTTCATATTGGACTATCACCAGCTGATTTAACTTCCGTAACCCTGATGCCCCTGATGCCCTACTGTTCTCTTTTCCTCCAACAGAGAGCGCCCTGGTAAAACAAGATTCCTATTGAAGACTAAAAGGTTGTGGTGTTTAAGCTAATGGTTGAGGTGGCCCTTGCTAAAAAGCAGCATTTTCCAGCTTTGCTTTTCCTACCCTGCAGAGAAAGCAGGAATGATGCTTTTTCAGATAAGCTCTATGTATTTTTGCTTTCATTCACCCTTCCTAAAGCAGGAAAACCCTGGCTTGTCACCCTCAGGATGGCAAAATGTATTTTTACCCATGCTTCTGAGAAGATTTGAGCTAAACTCAGAGCTAAATTTTTTGAAGCCCTATCTGCCAGCACTCAGCTCTGAAACCAAGAAAACCTGATGTTGCCCTTGAGGCATCCAGCGATAGCTGAAGCACTGCAACCTAAATCTTAAACAAAACCAGGACCCTTGCTATACGTGACCACGTTATTTATATCCGGTGAGATCTGGTTGGACTAGCATCAGAGTACAGATTTTAAATTTACTTATACAAATAAAAGGAAAGCAGACTCAAACTAGAAACTTCATATAATAGCCAGCCTTATGAAACAGCCCCTTCCTGGCATCAGTGCCCAGGCTGTTAAACTGCGGTTTAATAGCAGTATAGAAGAACTGCTTCAATCTGCTTTTGATGATGGTTCTAAAAGTGTTATTTCAGCAGTCCTGCAAGCTGCAACTGTAGCCTTCCTGCCGCAGGTAATTTCTGAAACTCATTGATGAAATTAAGAGACAATCTATCCTGTAAACTTACAATCAATTAATTTTAATAGACAAAGAAATGACAGTCACAGAAAATAATTTTGCTCCAATGTATTTCCTTATGGCATTCTGACTCTTAGGGATAGATCCAAATCTTGGCAACAGTTTGGAAAAAAATGATGCAAAGCAGCAGTTCCCAGAAATCCGTTATTATTTCAGCGGATTCAAACAACTCAAGACAAAAGGAAAGCTGGATTTGCCGTGTATTGTGAATGATCAATGCTTGCTTAAAGGGACAGAGAGGAGGAAAAATTCTACAGTTTGACTAATTCTACCTATAGACTGCACTGGTAATTGCCATTCAGGAGCTTAAGCCTCCTTATTGAGGTGTTAGAAACAACTTCTGCACCCTGTAATAGGGAACTAGCACAGCTTGCTCATTTGGGCCAGCTCCTTCTGTTTTCCATCTTCCATCCCCTTTTAAAGTTCCCACCCCCCTGCTGCATCACATTCCACCCGTCTATCCCAAGACACCAGCCAAAAACAGAGGACAGAGTGCCAACACTCTGAAAGCTTAGATAATACTGCTGTGCTCTGCTAGCTTCTTCTACGAATGGGGCTTCTGCCTCTCCGAACATTCACGCCTGGATTCCCCCCCTTTTGAGCCACTTAGGAGTCACGGCTCTTCTTGTTCCTTCTTTCACTCTCAACTTCATATCATTTCTTCACACCACTTCTGGTGCATAGAACAGCATCCCAAACGTGGCCCACATTCTGAGGACCTAAATAGTGTTTAAAACCCTAGGCTACTGGGCTCCTAGAGCTGGGGCACCTCTGAAGGTAGAAAGCCAGACGATAGGAAACAGTAGGTAAAGGGACATGCATGAAATGAGGCTGCTTGACTTGAATGTTCTCCCCTTCCGTTGTTCAAAAAAATGTCGTATTTCCTATTTATTCCAGGAGACATTTACGATGCAAAACTGAACTGCTCTGTTTACTGCACTGCCCTAGTGCAGTTAGACTGCAAATTGTTTGGGGAAACCAATAATGGAAAAGTTTATTACCATATCCTGCAGACATCTCACAGAACATCTCAGATAACATTATCATTGTTTACTTGCCACACTTGCTATTGCAGACTGCTACTGAAAGCACAGTAATTTTCTTTGTTTTAAAATGAAGAGACATTTCATTTGGCAATTTCCACCCTTTCTGCCATATGACACACCCTATGCCAAGGCATAAATACTAAGTATGACAGGAGACTCCGGAGGGAGAGGCATGGCCAGAACCAGGCTACCCCACCTCCCTTGCTCACAAGCACAGGGGCAGAATTATCAGGAACCAAAAATTATCACCTTGGTGATGTAGTTGCTTTTTTAACAGCACCCCCCACCCCCAAGTGATACATTGTGATGCTTCTTTAAAGCCTTCTCTCTGAATACAAGGCATCACCTAGACAGGAAGAGTAAGCTGTGAACACTGTCACTCCGTCACAAACGGTTAGCTTATCTTTTTGATATGCTATACCTGAACTAGTTTGTGGAAAAGCTAAAGCCGACTGTACTGTCAGAGCAGAAATTGTGCCTTTGCTTTCTCAACACTCCCAAATTCAGGTTTTGGATCAAAGCAGATAGGACAGGTGCTGTCACAAAATCCTTTTGAAACAGGATAGCAAGATGACATTAAATTGATTGCTATGCAGTAAGGGGGGTGGGGGGGTGGAAATCACACGCTTACCAAAAGGAATATATGAATTTCAGAACTAAATCCTTAAAGCAGCACTATCCAAATCTCTCAGTGTTTTCCCTTTCCTTGGTCTATGTTCACCTGTTTGAATTTGGCAGTTCTGCTCCCACTCTTGATCTCAGATTGTCCTTTGCTGCTTGGTATTTTTGTGATTGCAATTAAACTGAAGTTCATGACTGTTCTAACACAGTTTCAATTTAAATCACCCGGATGATGCAAAAGTATCTCTCCTTGTATCAGAATTACTGCTAACACCAGCAGAGTTCTCAGAATAGGTTAGTGAAAATAGTGCCACAGGGCCTTCAACAGAAGTATACTTTTTTTTTCCCCCCTTCTATCTATTTTAAGGAAGTGACTATGATTTCCATAGGTACTTTGTGAGGGGTGAGAGCATCTCCTTAATAATCAAAATGCTAACCAGTTGTGCAGTATCACACCTGTCTCTTTGGCCCAAAGCAGCCTTTAATGGACAAAAAGTGACAAAAAACACAGAGAGACTAAACCAGAATGGATGGTCCCAAATCTTCTTGTGCCTGAGTGCTCTGCCAGGGATTTTGTTTGTTTGTTTGTTTATGTCCAGACTAACTGAGAACAGAGATAATGGAAAATACACAATTTTTCCAAAATGAATTTGCCTAGGTTCCAGCAATTGCAGCTGCTCCTTGTCTTGTCTATGAGTTGGATGAGGTACTCTGTTATTTGTAAATGCTCGTATAATACCTTGAAATAGCTTTCAAATCACTATCAATACACTAAATACAGTTTATAAAGTCGCTTTGTATCATGACAAAGAATAGAGGTCAACCCCATTCAGCAAACACACATACAGAACAGCCTACATTATAGATTTTAATTATTCATCCACAGCCTGCTGATCTAATAGAATAGTCCTGCAAAGCAACATACAGGCTAAACGTTTGCATATGCTCCCTCTCTTTTTTTACCAGTAGAAGACAGGAATTGGAATTCATTTCAAAAAAAGACATATTGACTCTGAGAGGTATTATTGGATCTTTTACATTTTCCTTCTGTGAGACTGATTAGCATGCACACAGCTCTGTACTACCATAACTAGACCATCTTGGTTCTTAAGAGTTCATTGAAAGCTCATTCAGAAATCTTTCAGAGATATGAAGAGGGTTGGGACTATTACGGGGAGATGAATTATTTATTCCAAGAAGCAAATATCCATTACAACTACCGCTGCTCCTCCTTCTCTTCCGATAGCTCACGCCCACAGAAACCCAACCTCCTCTTCCAGTGTTTCTCGGTCTGTTCTACGCCCTACTTCAGTTAAGAGCCACATTATGCTTACGCACAGAAGTATTGCTGTCAAAATCCCTTTATAAACAGTATTAGTATTCCTTATCTGTATTTTAAGAGAGCTTACTGGCTCAGGTTTCATGAGGACTCCCAGAAGAGCTATCAAACAAACTTTCGCTGCTCACACCTGGCAAGAAAACTGTGCTCACTTCAGGCAGATTCAGACTCAGCCATGGGACACACCTGCAGCACCTCCAGGAGGACCTCATGGCACTCTGCACACCCATGTACCAGGCACACAACTTCAGGAAGACCCAAGATTCACCAAGGCTTTTTCATGCTTAACTCCTTTTGGTTTCAATGGTTTTTGGGTTCCAGGATGCCCTCTGAGCCTAAATGGAAGCGGTTCAGGTGAGTGGCTGCTCTGCATGTGACTGCAGGCAGTCGCAGGAGCTGTGCCACGCTGCTTGTACCAAAGAGTCACCACGAAGCACAGTGCTCCCATGGTGACACACACAACCTACTGCTGCTGCGCAGCCCTCCCACAACAGTACCACAAAATAAGCAGATGAGGAAACTAGTACCTTCTATTCAAACAAAATAAGTCCAGTTCTTCCTTTAGGTAGGAAAGGAATTGTTTTGAGATGCTTTCTACAATGTAGGGGCAGAATTGAAGAAGCAAAATAAAAAGGAAGGATGGCTCAATGGTTATCAACCCACCTGGAAAAGGAGGACATAGCAGAAACAAGGATTTTCTTAACAGTGTATAAGTATCTATATTTGTCTTCCCATTAAATTACTGGTAATAATAATTTGCACTTGTGTAGCATTTACAGTCTGTGAAAGTAGTATTAGGCTCTTTTTGCTAGAGGATAACCTAAGGCTAACCTCAGCTGGAAACACGGCCAGACAGTAAGAGAATAAGACTCTCAGGTACTAGTCTTTAACGTAGACTTCAGATTACTAATAGGCAACTGGGCTTGCCACTAAGCGATACTTAGTTTCTTTGTTCTTGATTGTCCATAAAGAAGAATATTTGTTAGTCTACAAGATCTTATATATAAACATATACTTATTAGGCTTGCCTATAATGACTGCTGTTTGTCTATTTTAAAGCTATGCTGTCACTGGCTATTTAATTTGTTACAAACTCAACTCTCAACAGCAAGCACAGTGACCACAGATTAGCCTAATACTGAAAACAATCTTTGCGTTTATTTTCTCCTTAAAACCCAAGACAGAGAGGACCTATGAGAAGGAAAGTACTTGCAGAGCTTGCTACTGACGGCAGAGGAGGCAGCTGCTGACACGCTGCGTGAGACATCTTTCTGATGTGTAGCACTGGTATGGGGCAATAATCCATTCATCATCCCTTCAAACTGCCCAAATACTGAAATCTGCAGTCAAAACAAGATCACTTTAAAACAAGTTAATGTAAAAGTTTGCGGTGGGTTGACCCTGGCTGGATGCCAGGGGCCCACCAAAGCTGCTCTATCACTCCCCCTCCTCAGCTGGACAGGGGAGAGAAAATATAACAAAAAGCTCATGGGTCGAGATAAGGACAGGGAGAGATCACTCAGCAGTTACTGTCATGGGCAAAACAGACTCAACTTGGGGAAATTAACTTCATTTATTACCAACCAAATCAGAGTGGGATAATGAGAAGTAAAACCTTCCCTCCACCCCTCCCTTCTTCCCGGGCTCAACTTTACACACAATTATTCTCTACCTCCTCCCCCCGAGCGGCGCAGGGGCACAGGGAACGGGGATTGCGGTCAGTTCATCGCACGTTATCTCTGCCGCTCCTTCTTCATCAGGGAGAGGACTCCTCACGCTCTTCCCCTGCTCCAGTGTGGGGTCCCTCCCATGGGAGACAGTCCTCCACAGACTTCTCCAACATGGGTCCTTCCCACAGGGTGCAGTCCTTCAGGAACAGACTGCCCCAACATGGGTGCCCCATGGGGTCACAAGTCCTGCCAAGAAACCTGCTCCAGCGTGGGCTCCTCTTTCCACAGGTCCACAGGTCCTGCCAGGAGCCTGCTACAACGCAGGCTTCCCACGGGGTCCCAGCCTCCTTCAGGCATTCACCTGCTCTGGCATGGGGTCCTCCATGGGCTGCACGTGGATATCTGCTCCACCATGGACCCCCATGGGCTGCACGGGGACAGCCTGCCTCACCATGGTCTTCACCACGGGCTGCAGGGAAAGCGCAGCTCCAGCGCCTGGAGCACCTCCTCCCCCTCCTTCTCCACTGACCTTGGTGTCTGCAAGGCTGTTTCTCTCGCATACTCTCACCCCTCTCTTCCGGCTGCTGTTGCACAGCAGGGTTTTTTTTCCCCTTCTTAAATATGTTATCCCAGAGGCGCTACCACCATCGCTGATGGGCTTGGCCTTGGCCAACGGCAGGTCCGCTTGCTGGCTGGCATTGGCTCTACCGAACATATGGGAAGCTTCTAGGAGCTTCTCACAGAAGCCACCCCGGTAGCCCCCCCCCCCACTAAAACCTTGCCACACAAACTCAATACGAAGTTTTATTTACACATCAGATCTCTTGCCAGATCCTGCATGTAATTACACTACCAAGCAAATCCTTGTTGCTGCAGACACAATCACTAAAACTTTGGACAAATGCTTCTAAAGAATGTAGCTGTGAAAATGCATGCACAGAGGCACATGTTTATGTGATGCTTCTACCAGTTTGGAGTTTTGTACAGAAATTAAGCTTTGTCTTAAAAAAACATAAACCCCTCAAATTCTATTACACACACAAAAAGACAAGTTCTTCATGTGTGGGCTGCTCTCTTTGAAAAGTCTCCCGCATAAACCACTGCACATTTCTCCTAAAACCAGGCACTTATCTCAGGAAAAATAGATGTGCATTTCTTTCACTGAATCAGTTTGTATGGCTGTGAGCAAAACCATTAAAAAAAAAAGAAGGTATTATTTGCTTAACTGCCAGAAGTATACTTTTTGTTATGATAAATCATTCAACATTCCACTTTCAAGCTTGCCAATTCATAGTTTACCAATATCTTGGGTTTAATCAGTAGTATCTACAGCATTATAGTGTCATTAATAATTCTACTAAAAGCACCAAAAACTAGTACACATAAACTTGATTTACTAAACTCATTTATATTGCCAAGGCTGCCAGAGGTCCAGGACAAATAAGTAGTGAAATGCTCTATGGCAGGCCATTGATTTTAAAATACTGTCAAACCATCCTCAGTCTAGCTTTTATTACTAATTTGTAACTAACTGTTCACTTGCTCAGCTGTAATCTTTCACAGAGGGCTGTTTTTTAAACAGAATACAAGGCACCAACACTAAAACGTAATGGGAACTTCCCCTAGGGAGTCACCTTTTTAAAATTTCCTCACATCCCACTCTCTTGACAACTCATCCCTGTAACAGATGACTCTAAGCTTTTTCTTACCACTCAGTGGTACACAACCTTGCTGGTGAGAAAAGGGAGATCCACAGCTCACTACGAACGCACAAGAGTGGTGGGGGAGATCCTCCACTCTCTCCTGCTTCCTCGGGTGGGAAAGGAAATTGCCGAGTCCTTTGCTTGTGATTTCTCTGGCAGATAGGAGCCAGCAGAGACAGGAAACTGAGAAACCTGCCTTCTCTTCCCCCCTGCCTGCAGTGCCCCACGTCAAAGGATGCTGGTGGGGTGAGCTGCTGAGGCTGCTGTTCCCCAGATCCCCTCAAATAAAGCGTAGTTCCCGCACAGAACAGCCTGGTCAGGCAGGTCAGGGAAGCCAACGCTCTGCTCTGCCCTGGGTTGTCCTGTATGGCACAGGCATCCATCCTTTTCTTCCCCTTCTTTCAAACTCGGAGGACCAGACAACTCTGTCAAGTACATTTGAGAATATCAGCAATACCTACGTTTTGGTCAAAGATGCCAAATACCACGATGTGAGATCACTTACTATTTCTGACAAGATCAGTATGTTTATACATTACCATCTCCTCTTGAGGTTTTACAATCTCTACTACCAGTTCCCAGATGTTGCACTTTTGGACCACAGTGTTGCTCTATGTGAAACATACACATGCCAATACTTCACTAAAAAACCTTTAGGTAAATATTCTCTTGGATACTCAATATGACATAAACAGTAATTTTGTTTTCACCAGCTTTTAAAGGTATTTAAAAAGGTATTTAAAAAGGTATTACAGAAGGTATTACAAAATACCTTTCATAAGACAAAATGGAAGACATCCACTTCTGGCAAAGGCAGCAACACAAAAATTTCACCATTATATTAAACAAAGAGCTCTGGTAAACTACTCAGTCCTTCTGGAAAACAAAAAGTTTTGCCTCTTCTCAAGGAAAAATGTAGGAGAATTTTCAGGGTTAAATATTTACTCAACCAATCTATTTTGTGCACAAATGCAATAAAATTGGGTACAGATCTAGGGCTAACATTTGGATGTGTCATGGGCAATAAGGGTGGTGTGGGTGTGAGCATATCTATATACATGCTCAGACGCACAGCACCAGCAGGCCAGAAATGCATCTTATTTTTTTTCCCTCTATCTTTGTCTTTCCTCCCCCATCCCAGGTCTGCTAGAACAATATGAAGGAAGTATTAGCAAGGTTCTGCAAAAAACCAAACAAAACTACAGAAGCCTAAACCAATAACTGCATACTCATTGCATAATGATTATAATTAGCATATGCAATGCAAAAATTATCTCATGTAATGACCATCAAGATGCTCACAAAATAACAAGACATTCTTGATACTGATTATTTTTCAGGGTAGAAAGTTTTCTCCCTGTCTATAAGGACCGCACGCCTAGCACATTCCTTTATCATTATGCTGCCAATTAATGCCATTTAAAGAAAAAGATACAAAATAAAATCACCCACAGAGAAGTTGTACTATTTGACAGGTTTTTAATTCCACTCTTTTCTTCTTTTACAGCAGCATATTAGCAAGTAAAAGTTCACATTAATAAAAAGGAAGAATCAGACTGCTGTTTGTACAAGTATGAGAAGAATTTGAAATGCAGACTGGATTGGATAATGGTAGCTCTAGATAATCTGGAAGCGTTCAGCTGCTACTATGTTCCAAACAGTGCCTAAGAGTGATTTTAAAGGAAGATATTTAAACAATTGTGGCCTGAACAGTTGAACAATCCCAGCCAGTTCTTGATGCAACTAAATATGCCTCTATAGAAAGAGGGGAGGTAAACTAAACAAACAAGCAGAAGTTAACAACAGTGCTACCAGTTTAAAACTTTTTTTTTTTTTTTTTTTAAAAAAGAGCAGGCAACTTTTGGAGATGGGTATCTCCAGACATAATTGGGCTTAATTCTAGTTATTTATGTTCTGACCACCTGGTCTATTTGACTAAACCTAGGAAAAAACGGCTTAAGACCACACACAGATGCATAATTAAAACAAGTCAACTGGATTTCTCACCTTTGCAAATTACAGAGAGGGAAATTTTACTACTAGTACCAGTAGCAAATGATCAGAACTATCTGTGTGGGGTTTCCCATAGTTTTAAGTAAGTTTTCCCCCATCTCCATTCCAGCCAGAAGCATATAGAGAGTGATCCTGTCCCTGCTAGGGCAAATACTTAGTCCACCTAGCCCTTAGCTATCTCCATCTCCGGAGACAACAGTCAGCTTTTTATCAGCACCAGGACCTCAGATGCTACAAAAATATTTTATAGTCCATGATGGTATTCTTTTAACATTTTCAGGTAGACATGAAAACTGAACAAGCCAAACTTGCAGCCTTTTTCCATCACAGCATTTTTGCCTTAGACTCTGGGATTTGGCCACACTGCCAGGGTCTGATTTCATTAAGCTTGAAGAGTGTTTTGCAAAACCTGGTTTATGACTATGTGATAAATTGCTTTCTCTATTTGTATATTAATAAGCAGATCACAACTAGAGGAGGTTAAAGGCAGCATTGTGGAGAAAATAGTGTTTATTAAAGTGAGAAAAAAGCTGGACAAAGCTCCCCCCCCCGCCTTTTTTCCCCCAAACGATTTACCTAGCCTACTTAAATTCTACATAAACCCACATCTAAATTTATAGAATATTCCTAAAAAGAATAAAGAATTTCAAATGTTTCTCTCAGTGGCTGAACATATTTTAACCTAGTCTTTTTGCATATTGTATTGCAAATCAGAAAACCTACACAGACTATAATCCAAACAACAAGAAAACAACCGAGCACACACACATTGGTGTAATCACCACCCTGGCTTCATACGAACCTTATCGGCAGTAATGGCTCCACCACGGATGTGTGCTCCTTGATGCTGTACAGACAAAACCAGCTGCAAACATTATCCAGAACACACTAAGGTGACACAGCTGATGCACTGGTGTCAGCTTATTAATAACCAGGTGTTTCAATTTCTTTCGTAGTTCAGCACACTTACTAATGTCTCTCTTGAAATACAAGCTTTAAGTAAAGGTTGATAGAAAGCTATGAAGAGAAATAGTTTTGCCTGGTTTTAACAAATATTATTGCTGGAAATATTTCACTTGATTTTTAAACTGATGTTAATAAAATGTTGAATGTTTCAGATGAGTGAAAAGATAGAGAGCTTTGCCATGTGGACAGACTGGAAATGGCAGATGATGACAAAGCAAACATCCCGAGGAATACAGAAAAACTTTACCAGCTCTTCTACAAAAGTTAAGCTCCAACCACAGCTGCAGACCTACTGTTTAACCCCAACCCTAGGGATGTAAAGTTCTGTTCTGCATCTCACATCCTTTAATTAAGCAGCGAAGCAATTCTCTGATCTAACACCTTTGCAAGTGTTATTTAAGAATGTTAATGCAGAAATAAGAATTTCCCTGCTCAAGAAGTGATAGTATTTCTCTGCTGTATAACCTCTTCAGTGCAAATATTACCTTTTTGGCTTTCTGGTTTTCTCTTTTCATCACCCTGATGCAATGAAGTTCATGCTTCTTAGAAATACTCCTCAATTTATGGAATAAGCCTGAGTAACAATTGGTGTAAATTTAGTGCTACACCAAGTGTGAGGTGATCTCAAAACATTCAAACATTTCTCCATCTCTATACTGATAAAGGAGTAAATCTGCTTGAGTATTAGTTGACATGGACACAGCACTTCCAGTGAGTTTATCTGTCAACTTTCCAGAAAGAAAGAAATGAAATTTATTCTATATTTTAGATATTATAATAAAATAATAAATAATGCAAGTACTGCACCTATCTTATCCACATAGATAGAGCTCTTACCCACATAAATGGCACCTATAACATGTTTCCCAAATTTCTATACAGACTCAGAATGGAACCAAGACCTCAAGCATGACAGCATCTGTTATATCAAATTTACTGGGACATAATTTTATTTTTATGTGACAAATAATTATATGACACTGTAAAAGCATTGTTCTCAGTTAAAATAGTTAGCAGTTAAAATCATCTTGCAGAGAAAGATACATTAGATTCATACTCTTTAATATAATAAAGGTATTAAAGAGGACACTTTTTGCCACAATGTCTTTGCTTTTCTGATTATTTCTTACATTTTAAATGAGTAAGCTTCCTGCTATTTTTATAAAAAGTCCTCTATGAGTTTTATTTTTAAAATGTTTCTGCCACTCACTTTAAAAACTGTAGAATGATGAAGAATTAGTTGGAAGGAAAACTTCATGAGTCCCACTGAAGCAGTTTATTCTGGAACACCATTTATAGAAATGCCATTTTGTCATTTTTACCCTGAACAGAAACTGTATGTGATATTTCCACCCTTATACAACTGAACTCATTATACTGTTTCCATAACAACAAATAGAAGTACATGAAATTAGATCCCAATAAGATTCTGAGAAAATTAAGTTACAGCCTGCTAATGTGTCTCTTAGAGACTCATACAGTGAATGAGAAACCAAATCTGCAAAGCTGGTAATGTGGGTACCTAATAATAGTGGTACAGGAGGTTAATATCTCATGAAGGGAATCAAGGAAAAACTGCCATAGCCTATACCCAGCAGGTAAGAAAAATCACTGTTTGACACAGAGGCATGGGATCTGCTATGTGGATGGACACATTTAACTCAGTGTGTTATCCGAGAGTTGCCCGAATAGCAGATACTTCAGAAAAAGAGTAACCGCTCTATGGGGTAGATTGTCAGACAATAGCTTGTCACTTGGAAAATTTCTTCCTAACTCTTAAGGACTCCTACAGTCCTCCCTTACTGTTCCAGATTGTGTATTACACACAATTGAAGTCTTTAAACTTCTATAATTGTCTATAGCTGATGACTACATATAATTCATTTCTTTTGGACATTGCTTTGATTTTCTAAAACAAAACAAGTGAAATGAGCCCATGACTGACCTCGTCTCAAAGGAACTTGGTCTTAACACAGCACCTACTGAACTCCAGTCCTCAGCTCTGTTGTTACTCTAATTCAAATAATTTCAACCTTGCAGTGACCTGTACCACTGTCACCACACACACAATACAGTCAGGTGTAAAGTCTGTTCCAAACCAGAAATTAGAGAAAGAGCCTTCTTTCTTCACTAGACCCTGTTTTTGTATCTCTTCAATGATGACGGACAAAAGCACGCCTAACAATTTTAATGGAATTTAATAAAATATTGCTACAAACTCCTGTGACAGTAATGACCCTAGATCATGCTGCTGCTTTACCTCTTCTCTTCTCCCCCATCCTTCAACTTCCAATGGCAAGCAGCTGTACAGCATTCCTCTGACTCAGAGGAATGGAGAAAAGAGTGATGGAGCTGCCTAAATCTCAATAAAAAGCATTATTCTTCGGAACTGCTGACTTGCTTCTGGTACAAAGCACGTATAACTTTTCATACAGCAAGCAACATCATGCATTACATACCTATCTACAGGCTGCTAGTATGTGAGGATGGCAAAAAAGGAAAAATTCAAAACTTAACTCTCTTAGCCCTTAGCCTGCTTGTTTCAGACATCTAGACACCAAATTTTCAACATTTGAAGGATGTAAGCTGGTTACCTACAGAAAAAACTCTCTAGCTTAAGCTAGATAGTAAGATTTTTGTGGGCAAACTCTTTCCAAAAGATTTTTATCTGTCATTCATAATGCTCTTTTACATAGCGATAATAAATATGCAGAATGCAGCAGAGGAGTAAATGGATATCCTGGGGAGAGATCAGCACTCAGAATATTTGGCTGCAGGGGACACATAACTAGCCAAATTCAAGGACTGAAATCCAGGCATTCTGCCATAACTCACATGGCCTGAAGACCTAACATAAGCATAAATAAATATATAAATAAAAATAACTGAAATAAAGGACATTGTCAAGGCCAGAAAGTCTAAAATTAGCCGCAGTAGCCATGTTCTAGTTTGTATTGTGCAAGCCCTTTTCTGTGCCAAGCAGCGTCTCTTGTGCTGGTCAGGTTACATATCAAAGCAGGTGAATCCTCCTCATTACTCTACAGAGACAAACCATTACTGTCTTTCAGCACCTGTTTTCTTCTCAGATTTGAATGAACAAGAAGGCAAAAAGGGCAGACTGTTCATGCTTCTGTCACAATGTTATTCCCACCTCAAACCAGATGACGTAGAGCTGCACAAAAGGGACGCCTTATTACAACGTATGCCAGACATCTTTATTTGTGGGAGACTGAATTGTAGCAATAAAGTCTTCATCTACACCCTGCTGAAAAACAGTTCTTCAAAGCATAACAATCCATCAGTTTAGGAACATAAGCTAGTTTTCAAATACATACTTTACTTCTTACAAATCTGCTATGTTATGGTTTTCTTGCAAGAGCTATATTCCATTGTAAAGTTTCCATCATGTTGTGTGTTGCTCCTGAACTTCAAAAGGACTCATTCATCAAGTATTTGCTCTAATTCAAAATAATCCCACTGTCCCAGTAACGTTCACAAAACTAGAGGCCTGGTCTACAAAAAGTAATTCTGAGGATATAAATTGAAATACAGTTCCTTTAGTGAAGGATGTGATGATTTGAAGAACAAATATGTAGAAACAATCACTGCTCTGAGCCTGTCATGATAACCCCAAAGGTATATTTTTTGCCTAGTCCTTATAGGAATATAATAATATATATTGCCTTATAGGAATCACAATATAAAGTGGAAGTATATAGTATGCATTCAGACTAAAATACCTTTTACCAGTTTACCCATACTGAAAAGGTTTCGGTAGAACAGCTTGCATGTAGGTACGTAAGTATAGAGCACAACAAAAGTGGTTTTCTTTTAGGCTGAAAGCCACCTTCAGGGATAACTCACTCTATGATGAGCCCAGGATATCTAGTCAGTGCACGTTGAAGGACAGAGGACTTCCTGCATTCAAATTTGAATCACTTTTGATATTATTAGGAAATATTGTCAGTCACCCATATCTGCATGCAAGTGTGGATTATGAGCATTTTCCAAAAAATTCATCTTTCAAGTACTAAATATGGAGCAGGATTAGCTTCTAACTTCAATAACCCAAACACAAATTTCAGCCTCTTGAAAACAAGGACAGTAAGGTATCCTCTGGCTGACAAAACAGACATAGAAGGGGAAACATTCATCAGCAGGACATCAGAAAACTAAGAGTGCCTGTGGTCAAAACAGCTTTCTGCACAAGAACAGAGCAGGTCATTGCCACTGGTACACTCCTGTCAATTTGGCACATGGACCACTCAAGCTGGGTATGACAGGAGCGACGCAGAGAACTCCTATCCCATTTACAAGGCCAGGTCAGCATGGTTTCACTACAGTCAACTAAGAGGTTGTAGACACAAACAAATTGCTATTAAGTAAAATATGAACTTAAATTAACAATTCCTCAATACTCCAAAAGGAAAGAGGATTGAGAACTTCATGTTTGCTTTAGGTCAAGAGCATGCATACAGCAATCATCAGACATAGTGGATAACACTGCAGTAGAAAAAAAACTGATAAAATAATCAGTTCCTAATCCATTACATCTGAAGAAGCTTTTATTTCTCCTTTAA
>WAAD01026230.1:4229-19829 GCA_013389945.1 Fregata magnificens
TGCTTGGGGGGGGGGGGGGGGGGGGGCAGGGGAGAAATCTATTTCATGACCTTCTCTAGACGAACGTCTAGTTAAGCCTTCTGCATATCTTTTTATGAAATATGGAACACAACTCTTACTTCCCCCTTTTTTTGCTTTTTCTTGATTTACAAAATCTAGCACTGGGTTAATATCTGCCTTAGCTTCATGGGTGAGGGGGTGTATTTTTGACAGTTTTGGATCCATAGACACTACTGACTTCCTTCAACCATTCAACTCAGAAACAATTAATGCACACAAGTTGCCTGAAAACATTGAATCTGTTTCAAAGAGAATTTGCAACTTCAAACTAGCAGCACACATAGCACAGCAGGGAACATAAGGCAGCCTTAATCACATTGCAAAGATGGGACTGAACTAAAAAGGAGAAACTGCTGCCAGGAGAACCATGTCCTCAGCCAAAGGGCTCTGAAGCATGTTAAGGTAAGACAGACAGGTAGAGAAGTAGCATATTGTCCTAAGTAGCCTGGGAGAGCAGGGTTCATAGGGGAACATTATAAAAGAAAAAGAAAAAAGCGTGGTTTAACAGCTACAAACTCTGCGGTGCGACTCTGCCATTTGAGAGGCAGACTTAGAGGATTGTACAAGGTTCCTCTAGAGAGTAGAGGAGAGAGACTAAAGAATCCAGACCTTCCCAGTAATATCAAAAACCACTACTTGATCTAGAAATTAGTAGGCAACCCCTATCTATACAAGGTACACATTAAAACCACTCACGTTCCATCTTAAATGTAAAAACCAAAAAGATACTCAGTGACAGATGCAAGTAATAAACTGAAAAATCACTTGTTTTGACCCTTATCACTTTTGGATCAGTGTGCAAATTCTCCATCCAACAATATGTGCTGAGTGGATCACCAGAGCATAACAGCATTCATTTATCAGTTTACAAGGACACTTTCTGTTCCATAACATTAGGAAAGAGGTTAACAGAGTACAGGTTACAAAGCGGAGCAGATTAAAACATTTAACATGCCTGTCATGTTATAAGGGAGCAAAACATGAACGATATTTGCAAATCAGGTCAATGAACCTGACCAAACATACACTGGATTATGTAGCTGTAATGTGTATGAAGCAGAGTGGTGTTCTGGAAGTCTCAAGTTTTCAGAACTAGTGATATACTTGTTACATTAAGGAGAAATCCCATCCCTTTCCTTCCGGGGTTTTAACAAATTAAAAGAAATCTTCACTTCTGGAACCTGTTGGTGGACCTCAGTTTTTTGGATAGTTATCTGCTTGTCATTTACTGCAATTGCAAATTGCAGTTGTTCTACAAGAATACAGAAAATGAAAGGCATCTTTGAAACAACATCATGGCAACTTGGATGTCTGCAGGCAAAGCAATTCCCCAACGCAAACTCTAGCAAACCACGTTTTCAGTAAATTGATTGTGATCGTGAAGGGAAAAGCATAAAAAGTAAGTATAACGTGTATTAGATATTAGGGCAAGTTGGATTGCTTTATAGATTAAGCTAGGTAGTACTTTAATGAAATTTGTTTATGTAGCTTGACCTCCACATCCATTTTTCACATATGTTGTCAAGGAAAAAAAACAAAACAAAAACAAAAAACCCCCACAACCACAAAACGAAACAAACCACCAACCCCCCCCCCCAATCATTCTGATATTTAATCGTAAACTTAACTCAAGGGCAGGTACGTTCTACTGACTACATCACTGAGGAAACCAGCAGAGAGAAAGTCAAGAGACTGGGCACAGAATATGCAAAGTCCATGAGAATAAAAGTTTCCAAGTCTAAGCCAAAAGCCTATCATTATTCTAAGCCTTGAATACCATTTCCAAAATATTCAGTGAAGTGGCAGAAACTTCATCATTTATCAGCACTGTACAATATACATACTAAAGACAGCATGTTATTAAATTGTCAGATGACTAAAACCTTGGTGATTTTATCTGCTCACTATCAACATCACAAATGTGAAGGAGCAGAAGTCAGCTGTATAAACATGAATAACAGGAAAAGCAAATGATTTAATATATCTGAAAAGTCTCTTTGCATGGAATTAACCCGGACCTCTGAACTGCTTCATTTGCTTTATCTTTGAGTTTACCATAAGACACAGTTCAAAAACTACATCTCATTTAGAGTCTAACAAATGTACTTGTTAAAAGAGTGAAGTTGAACACTGAATACAAGAGAAATCTGCTGTTTAAAGAAACCTGCTCCTACTGGGCTAAAAATATACTGAAATTATGCAACATGCACTATAAATATGAAACAATTTGGATTCAAGAAGTAAATTTAAGCAGAAAAGAGTACTTGTTTTATGTTAGCTTACACTAAATCCTTTTTATTGCTGTTCTAAGAGCCAGACACTTCATATGATATTTGCATTTGTATTTTTCTAACTCAATACCTTAAGCAAATGTCATATAGTTTCCTTAACATTCTGCTCAAATGCTCTAGCGTTCTTACATGATTCTTACATCATTGTTCAACATAGTTAACTCTGAAACTTATTAAATACTAACAAAACCCCCAACTATTCAGGTTTGGAAACAGCCATCTAATCTCAGCAAAATTTGCATCTATATGGACTGTAAAAGTTGCTCCATGAGGAGAAATTCACCACAGAGATGAAATTTATGGCACTTTAACTACAGTAAAAAACCACCTCTGATACTATATCTAGACAACAAATCATTCATTTCAGCTGAGGTCTGGATACAATGTCCATTATTATGTGTATCATCATTATTATCCCGGGTGCTTGTGCTGCTTGACAGTAGGCTCTATATGAGTCAGCAGTGTGCCCCAGCAGCCAAGAGGGCAAACTGCATCCTGGGGTGCGTCAAACACAATATAACCAGCCGGTCAAAAATTATCCCACTGTATTCAGCATTGGTGCAGCCTCGCCTTGAATACTGTGTGAAGTTCTCGGCCCCACAATTTAAGAAGGATGTGAAGGTCCTTGAATGCGTCCGGAGGATGGCAGCAAAGCTGGTGAAAATGCTGGAAGGAATGTCCTATAAGGAGCAGCTAAGGGCTTTCGGCTTGTCTAGTTTGGAGAAAAGGAGGCTGAGGAGCAACCTCATTGCTCTCTACAGTGTCCTGAGGAGAGGAACGGGAGAAGGAGGTGCTGATCTCTTCTCCCTGGTATCCAGTGATAGGACCCATGGGAATAGTTCAAAGCTCCACTAGGGGAACTTCAGACTTCGGACATGAGGAACCATTTCTTTAACGAGAGGGTGGTCAAACATTGGAACAGGCTTCCTAGACAGGTGATTGATGCCCCATGCCTGTCAGTGTTTAAGAGGCATTTGGACAATGTCCTTAATAATATGCTTTAACTTTTGGTCAGCCCTGAAGTGATCAGGCAGTTAGACTAGATGATCTTTGTAGGTCCCTTCCAATGGAAAATATTCTATCTTTCCTGTCCCTTTGTAGAGAACCACTGAGTTACTGAGAGAAAAAGCACTCTACTTTTTGAGCATAATGTTTAAGACACAGAAATATTTCTCATAAGTGACACAGTCTTTTTCTTGTACAGAGAACAGCTGTCCCTGAGACACATCAACACTTTAGACCAGCTTTAGACCAGCCCATTCCCTTGAAAGGTGATGAAGCTTCCAACACACACTTTTAAGAAATGCATTTTCTTGGATAAAATACTGACTTTCCTGCTGAAACCTTGTTTACATGGCACAATATTAATTTCTTCCCATTCTTAGCTATGTCACTTTTGGCTTGACTAAGAAGCTCCTTTACTTTAAGGTATTCGCCGTTTCCATTTGTAGGCTCCTGACCCAAATTTCTGCTAGACAACACAGCAAGAGAGGACAAACTATTCCCCTGAAGGCATAGGTGTTATTTGCACATATTCCTGACAATCTGTCAGTATTTTCCGATGGCATGCTGCTATATATATAGAGAGAAACTATAATAGAGACAACATCACAGACTTAGAAGAAGAAATCACCTGTTTTCCTTGTTATTTCTGTATACACAGCTTAGAATTTCACAGTCCCTTTCTACCATTCTATCCTTTCACATCTAAAATAAGTGCAGTGGAGTTTGTTTCCTGAATCAGGTAATCCTGAATTACCTGAATCTTCCAAATAACATATGGTTATATGTACCAAAATTGCCATTGTGCTTTACTGATAAGTATTTCTATAAGGTTTTGACTTTGTAGTCTTTCACATTGAAAGACTGGAAAAAATACTTCAACCATGCAAGCAACTTTCATTTACTTTCAAGAGTCTATATTCTCAATTACTTCTTGTCTCACTATGATTACTCTCAAAATGAAATAAGACAAGGAAAAAAAAAGGTTTTGTAACTGACTGCTATTCCCTGCAAGTTTGAACTGCATTTTTGTTTGGTTACCTCACTTTCTCCCTCCCTTATAAAAGAGAAGTTTTCTGTATCCTCACATCTTTGAATAGTCCTTCATAATGGAAAACTGACTGATCTTCTCTTTCCTGTATATATCTGTTTCAGAAGTCATCTTCTCAGTAATGACTTAATTTTCTTCTTGTGTATAATTCTGTTTTCTCTGTAAAGCAACTGTTTGCAAATCTTCCCTTCTCCCATCTTTCTTCACCATCAGATGTTATTGGTTTTCAGAGCTCCTTGCAGTTAGCTGCACTAAAGTATAATGCTCCTGCATTTTATGAACACAGACCACTGAATTCAGTTAACGCACAATCACTGAATAAAAATTCACCATTTCTTCCTGCATCCGGTCTGTTCAAGAGCAAACAGGAGAATGAGCTAAAATATCTACCCTGTGCATCACACAATTATAGGCATTGATAATGAAGTAGTCAAATGTATAAACAAGTTAAATCTGAAACAGTTTTCTTTTCAGTTTCTTCCTCTTGGCAGTTTTGTAACTACCCTATCTCTTTTTAGGTTCTCCAAAACTCTGTAAGGATGACAGCTCACTGAAGTAATTCTCCACTGTCAGTATTTAGAAAACAGTTCTACATGGATCCTGGTTTCTGTGGATGTTTTGCGACTAGATTCTCTGGTCTCTTATAGATGTTCCATTTACAATGCCCTCCCACTGCTGAGTCCTGGGAAAAAAGATGGGTCATCTTCATCTGTCCAGCTGCCTATTTTCATGAAGTGGCAGGGACCTGACTATTAAAACTCTATGTCAATTTTGTTTGAAACTGGTCAGATGCTAAAAATGCTTTTGCGGAGAGACAAAGAATGGAAGAGATAAAGCTTACAGACACCTTGTTTCTTCAGAAACTGTGCTAAAAATAGAATTAAGGTTTGTCTGCAATAGTATGGGATGAAGCAGGCAAATTGTACTGAGTCTGGCTGAGGTAGAGTTGGTTTTCCCTGTGGCAGCCTGCTGTGCTTTGTGTTGGCGGCTGGATGCAACACCACTGTTTTGGTTGTTGCCAGGTGGTGCTTGCACAGCGTCAAGGCTGTCTCTCCAACATTCCCCCGCCCGCCCCGCCATGGGCTGGGGGTGGGCAGGATCTTGGGAAGGGGGTGGCCAGGACAGCTGACCCAGGCTGACCAGGGCTATTCCATACCATGCCTGCTCAGCAATAAAAGCTGGGAGGAAGGAGAAGAGGGGGCATTCATTGTTTGCGACATTTGTCTTTGGGAGTAGCAACTGCACACGTTGGGGCCCTGCTTCCCGGGAGGTGGCTGCGCGTTGCCTGCTGGTGAGAGGTGGGGAGTGGGATGTTTGTCTTCCTTTTCCTTTTGTTTCTGCACGCAGCCTCTGCTTTTATTAAACTGCCTGTGTCTTGACCCACGAGGTTTTTTTTAATCTCATTTTCTCCCCCTGTCCTGCTAAGGAGGGGAGTGATAGAGTGGCTTGGTGGCACCTGGCATCCAGCCAGGGTCAGCCCACCACACAAGTCAACAACAGGACCTTGACACAATACCACTGTTCAAAGCCATGAACAATACTTACAGTTTGCTGTCAAATAAAGAACATGACCATACTGAATGATTAACCAAAAAAAGAGAGATTCTCAGATGAAAATAGATTTAATACATAGGGGGGGCTGAATTCCATACAGTTGATTGGCGATTTTAAAAAACACAGCATGATCTCTATCTCTGACCTCTCTCCCTCAGTGAGCACATCCTTGCAGACAACGTATCAAGGCTTTTACAGAGATGCATGTTACTCCTTAAGCATTTCGGAAAATGCGCATGCTTAGTATTCAAATACGTTCACAAGCATTTGTAATACAGCATTCTTTTTATTTCCTTTCTAAGGACAAAAAGTTGCAAGAGGTGAAGAATTGCATGCAATTATATGATCACAATCTCAGTTAAATCAGAGCTTAAACACAGTATCTGATTTTGTGGCCTACAAACCCAGCTTAGTATGACAAATCAGGGACTGTACATTGCAAAACCAAAAATGTTAGTCCACTGAACCATAGTGTTGAGGTCAGTCCGTTGCAGGAGAAACAAATAACACGAATTCCAAGTTAGTATGAATTTCTTCTTTTTTTTTTTAATCTGTATAAAAGTCCCATTCCTCTTGAAATAAAAATCAAACTGAAAGGTAACTCCATAAAACCAGTGCAATCACCACTGCTCACATACACTCTCCCAGTTGTGGCTTTTCATCTGGTTCTACTCTTACAACACTCTCCCAGTTTCACATACTAAAAGTGTTGGGACAGATGAAGGCAGAGACAAAAGCAAGAGGTTCCGTCCCCTCCCAACTAACCCCCATCTTCTTAACATCTCCAAATCACGTTTTGCTCATGTAATACGAAAGACTACCTTATTGTTAACAAGTCAGAGAAACATCATCCCAAGAGATAAAAATTATGAAAGAATAAGCAAATGAAAAAAGGGAAATTTTAATGGAAACGTGACAATTCAGCAGTTCTTTTCTAATGAGTTGCAACAGCCTGAATATCCCAAGATAATTACTAGACATCAGGGAGAACCTTCTAACGGTGCAGGTAGTCTGGAAGCACTGTAATAACATTCATTGGCAGATTTTAAGAGCTTGTTAGATAAACTTCTATCAAAAGTCACATAGTTATAGTTTATTTTGCCTTAGGACAATGCACCTTCCAATACTATTCTCTACTATTCAGAATAGTAGCTTAAATTCAGAAATAAAAACCTGCAACCCTACTTGTGCATTCTCTTTGGCTGCTGCACTAACTTCATGATAGGAATGGTAAAATTCAGATGCCTTCAAAGAGCATAAGGGCTATCTGTCAGTTGTCCACAGAAAAGATCACAATTTAAAATAAAAAAAAAAATCTCTACCAAATGCATCCTAAAAACACAAACCCAACTGATTTTATTAGCATTACTGACCATGTTCAAGTTTTCTTAATGGCAAGAATCTCTTTACCAAATTCTCAGATTAGATTGGGACAAGCATTTAAAAAACAACAACAAAAGCTAGCCAGCTTGACAAGCAAGAAAATTGTAACTGAGTGCTACAGATTCACAATACAAAAGAGCCAGGAGTGGTTACTTCACACAATATGAGTGCTTTGTATCACTAGGGGACTGTAAATGATAACAGACTGACAAGTAAAAACTTGCTGTATTTTCATCAGGAAACAAAATGGTATTTATGTACCAAATGGAATTTTTGCAGGACACTGAGGGCTGGCACTCTTCCTTAATATACATATCCCATCCCAGCTGTTGCCTTTGCAGTACTTGCTGTCCAAATAGGGAGAAACACGGGATCTGTTCTTGTCATGGGGTAGCCTAGCCTACACAGTTTTCATGAAGCCAAACTAATTACCTGCGGCCCATCTGGTTTAAACCAGCAACAGAAGTCAAGAAGGAGAAACATGCCAACAATTATATGTCCTGAAAAGAAATCATGAAATCCCAGCAGTCGCCTAGGGACAAATGAGCCCAAAAACTGCTGTCCTCAGAGCTGAGGCATGGTGGCAGACCAGTCTGCACCACTTACACTGTATTTTTCAAGTAACTTAAGAATTTGTCTCTGAAACTCTTAAGCCAACATAAGAAATTCACCTGTTTGACAAAAACAGACAATCTGAATATCAAAGAAGAAAAAGTTTATTTCAATACTTTTCATTGTATTTACTGTTTCCATTTTTGGGGAGGTTTACTGCTGTCCTTTAGTGTTGTTTCTATTATGTTGCTTCAGCCTCTTCAGAGAAGTCATTTAAGCAAGACTACGCATAAATGAACATCCACTCTGTCACCATTTGGTTCGGCTAATTTCCAAACTATTCTAGTGCCTTTCATGCCAGGGCTTAATGCCCAGGCAAGCCACGCTCCAACAGCGGAACATCACGCAAAACAAGCTTGTACCCTGGAGCATATGAGCCTAATTTAAAAACTCTAACACACCAAATGTAGGCTTAATTCCTCCTTGCAAAGATTAAAATGCTCATCTCTTTTTTTCTTTCTTTTTTGGAAAGTTTTCCAACTTCACACTGAAAATTATGCAGTAATTGCTCTACAGCAACTGGATCAGAATTAGTAGAGCTACAAATGCCAGACATGGTGAGGAATACATTCCACTCTTTCTTCTCTTTGACTGTTGTTAGTTGACCTACAGATTATTTCAATGATTCACCCTAGTCAGAATTCAAAAACTGATGTGTACACCTGTTTCAGCACGTCAGTACAGTCAGACCTTGGCTGCATTAATTTTATATAGTAAGGCAGAGTCTTCAAAAAGCCACTTCTAAGAAGAGATTTGTCCCTCTCCAGTCCTTTCTGAATCTATACAAAATGCATCGAATCTTTCATGGCTGCAGTCAGAGCCATGCTGTACTGAGCTGGCAGCCCAAACAGCAGCGAAACCAGGGAAGTCACTGGCAAGGGAAACAGATGTAGTTTAGAGCCGTTAACAAGCATCCAGATTTACTGTAGCTAACAGGATTCAGTTTAAAGAGAGATGTGACTGAGACACCCATACTTCAAGCCTTTCTACGGGGAAGAAACAAAACCCATGAGCCCAACAGCATGACTCTGAGTATGATTCAATAGTATTACTATAATTTGAAGAGGTTATTAAACTTTCTCCAATAACTGTTACTCAGAAATAGTCAGTAGTCATTTCCTACCCAGTTTTCTGCTCCCCTCAGTATAAACTCATATCTCAAGCTGTATCTTGTGATCCAAGTCACACATATTTTACAGGTTCTCTAATATGCAATAAAAACTATTATGCCAGTCAGCTAGCCTAGACACAGCCCACTTAAGAGTCATTTCTATGCCTTCTTGAGTGCTGAATTTTATGCACAAAGCCCGATTCCAAAATCTCTTTATATGTAACTGTACTCTCCATATTCCTGACAGTGCCTTTGTTTAGGATACTCACAGGAAGACTGATGACTACAGGAACAATGGAGGACAATGTGTTATTATTAACTAGGCACAACAAATAGGAAACTGTGCATAGTTACAGTTTTCAGATTTTCCTTCCCAAGTCCCATTTTCTGTATATTGCTTGCCCAAAGAGATTGTTTTCCAGCATCAAATTTCTTTATTAGCAACAGCAAGAATGGGAGAGCATACTTGGTGTATATACTAGCTAACTCTACAATTAATACACACTGATCATTTTTAGAATTGCTTGCCTTTATGTGACCTCATTTTCAAATTGGAAGGAAAAGTAAGAAACATAATCAGACATGTAGAAAGATCAGAACAGTGCAGCAAGAATATTACTGATTCCAACAAAGCAAGATTATTACAGCCAGGCTTCTCACAAATATTTTAACCTTTCATTACGTTAAGTGTAGGTATTGGTAAAATAGAATCCTACTTAATAAACACTACTCTACTAAGTTGTTTTTCTAGTATGCTGTTATTTGACATGATCTGATAATTTAAAACTCCATCTGAAACAAGCAATAGGTTTCCTGCTGTTTTGATCCCCGGCATTATTTAGTTACCAAAATTTCAAGGCCTTACGTTCTGGCCCACATAGTCCTGCCTGAGAATGATGTTAAAAGTAAGTGACAGTTCCTATTTCATTCCAAAACAGAGACATCTTAGAAGCTGTTTATAATTTAATTGAATTTGTTTACCATACGCTATCATAAAAATTACCCTGTTGTTTACTTGCATATCCTGCATCAGAATTACTACTTACTAGAAATGCTTCTATAGGAAGACAGTGCATATATACTGGAATAGTGACCCCACAAACATCATTCTGTATACACAAAGTTATGGCAAGGCAATTGAATCTGCAGCAACTTCTAAAGATGACAGACTCCTGGTGAAAAACACAAATTACCTTGATAATTACAAGTATCCATTCATAATCAACTTCTAAGATTAAAACACCTATTTCCTTTATCACATATGCAAAACACTGGTCAATTGTGGCATCCATTGAGCTGGGCAACTGTGAGGTCAACAAGCAATTTTTCATCATGTACTTTTCCTACTTTTCAGCCAAGTATGTACGTATATTTATAGGAAAGGAGGAAAAGAGCATCACAGTACAAAGTAAAAGGAGGGAAAGTTGTCTGCCTTGCTGCCAGTCTTTCCCAAGAGGCAGGGTAGCAAAACTAAGCTGATATCCACTGCTACTGGATAGCAGTAATGAAGACTGCATAGATTCTGGTAATTTTCATTGCACAGCAGCTCTGAAAAGAAAGAGCTGAAGCAACTTAAGACAGTCCTTCACATCCACAATGTTTTTGCAGCAATAATAAAGAATAAACTGAGTGCTAAAAATTTTAATTTTGGAGAAGTGGAAGTTTACAGGTGGAAAATACTGACAGTACATACCTAGAGAAGCTTTAACTAACAGGGAGAGAGGCTGTAGATTTTTTTTTTTTTTTTTTAAAACACTTACACATGAAAATATGAACATCCAAAGTTAGGGACGCTTGCCATATTTTGAGTGAGGAGCATACGTTATGTTCAGATATTCGAAGAGAGAAAAGTGGCTTGGGTTCCTGCAGCTTTCAAATGAAAGCAGCTGCACTACTGCTGTGCATCTCAAGAAGCCAATAAAGACAGACAAATTTGATATGGATTATTTGCCAAGACTACAATAGCTTTAATATGCTCTTTTCAAAGCTAGAATCCAAACAAGTGAAAAACTAAAGACATGCTCAGTTACAGATTTAACTGCACGTTTCACAAGCAAGTAACAAGTTGTGAGCAAGAATGGTGCATAGCAGAGAAGTATTTTGCAAACTCTCTAAAGAACAAACAGGTATTAAAACATTACAGTGCAGTAAGCTGAAGAACCTGAATACCAAAATTTCTGTTTTGCAGGATGTTTTGGCACAAATTGGAAATCTTGCTTTTCAGCCATCTCTGGTTCCAGCTGCTTTAACAAGGGACTTTAAATCAGTTGTCTGGCTTTCTTTTAAAGTTCAGAGAGCAAATGTATATTGTTTGACCATTTTCTTCTTGTATTTATCTTAACAGATTACACTAAGTTTAGCATAACAAAAGTAGTAATATAGTAGTAGTGGTAACTTGAACTTTAGGAAGAGTATTTTAAAAAGATAAATCACTTCAAAGTGCTGGGGGGTGTCCATCCACCAAATCCATTGTTACTTACTTTGCTGACAGCATACAGAACAGTCTAGGATTCCCCCTAATGCAAAGGTGGAGCTTGATCTGTAAAACCTATAGTGAGGTCTGAGACAGCTGATTCTCCCAACAAATGAAAAACACACAAAAAATCTACCTATTCTGAACAGTCAACTAGTGGTCTAAAGGAACAAAATCCTGTTCCATAAATATCTCTTCATAAACAGCAGAGACACTAGAAAAAAGCTTCCCAATTTCTCCACAAAAGTTTTCTCTTCACTTTCTACTCCACCAAAGAACTGTTTTAAACAAGGTAACTTCTTGTTTTCCTGGAAATACAATTTCTTCCTTCCCAAAGAAGGGATTAGTATACTCTAACCTTTACAGCCCCCATACAGTCCTGGAAGGATTTCAGCTTTATATTTTTAAAAAAGACTAAATATTTGTCTAGATTACTATCAATCTGGGAATAATTCTGCCTAAACAGCATGACAGTAAATAAGAATCTGTGTTAACTGCCTCTTTTTTTTTTCCCCCAGGAATCTCCTAAAAGAAGCTAGGTTAACTCTGTATATTCACATCTCACCATAGCAAACCTTACTGTTCAACGAATGAAGAATGCCATTTCAAAGCTACCAAACAAGACAGCTAGTCTTTTCAGGACAAAAATACAGGAATTTAGGATCAATCTTGTCTACCCTCCGCCCCCACTACTATAAAACTAAAGCAAAACCAGTACAGAACATTACTCCTGACCTTGTTCATGAATGTCAACAGATCCAGCTCCTAGAACAATGAGTGTACTATAATGAAGATTTTTCAAAATAATACTAAGTGCATTTGAACATAAAATGCATTCTGTTTAATGGCTTAAATCAAAAAAACTTTGAGGCTGAAAAGAAAATTGCTGAATCACAGTAAAACACTGTCAAGGCTTTATGATCTTCCTACTCTAAAAACAGTGATACAGTAATGGCTCTTGAGATATTTTCAGTTTTTCCTCAAAGTACCTTGTCTCATAATGCATATGTAAACCAAAAATATCCTCTGCCAGCAACTTCACATTGCTTAAAAAAAAAAAGTAGCATCAAGAACACTTAACCTCAGCATAACCCAAATCAGTTACCAAATCTTAAGACTTCAGATTGTTTGAAATGTAAGTAGTGCAACTTTTTTTTTCTAGTCAAAGAAGAGATCAACCACAATAAGAAGCAGCAGTTAAAAATGATAGTTGGGATATAAATGCACTTAGCTGACAATGTATGGGAAGCAGAAACACACTTTGAGATGTGGCAAACATTTCAGAGCAAGGAGAAAACAGCCAGTATCTGCCAGAAATTGTTTTCTCATAGGCATGTTTTGTCAATTTTAGACAACTCATGAAAATTCACATAAGGTTATAAATTTAACAGTATGGGTCTCTTCAGTGTTTTAGACATTATTTTGAAAATGTTTACCTGTCATTTTAATTCACTGAGGCTAAAAGCAAGCCCATACTGTCTCAATTTAAGAACAGAATGCCAAAACCTGACTTGGCTATCTTCAGCTCTCTCCATTCCTTTCCTGTGTCTGCCCCACCCACCTTTTTTTAATCACCACGAAAAGAAAAACTTCTCTCGATTTCTAGCTTACCTAAAACTTTATTAGGAAAGCTTAACAAAGAAAGCCTTCAAAAGTAACTATTAAAAAAAAGAATAAAGCTAGCTTGAGTCCTAGGTCTATCCCCTGCACAAGGCGCTGCTCACAGCTCACCAAGAGAAACAGGGGAAAGGTGTATTTGTGAATATTCCCTTTGATCTGGGACAGAGGAAGCAAGTTTCACAACAGAGCATACTCTCTTTCTTCTTTCTCCCACTGGCTCAGCTCTGCTTCCTTGCACTCTTCTGCCAAACAGGCATTTATGGAGCATTAATTCTGCCACCCAAAGAAATTAACAAAGGTGCTGCTCTCCCTTTTCTCCTTGCACAGCTGTGCGTCACCTGCTACCTAGATGTGTATCAAGTTCAAAATCCACCTGAAGATTCTAAAATTTTCCTAGGTGTTTCTACAGTGTTTTACCATTCGATGTTATTCTTTTTCTAGTGTTCAACCTAAGAATTCTTTATCATGAACTGAGTATTTTTATCCTTTTCTTCCAAGCTGATGTAAAGACCAATGTATCACTGTCATTTACACAGCCACTGTTGACAGATTTGAAGACTTATTGTCTCCTCACACTTTTTTCCTCTTTTTTAATATACTAAAATACACTTCTCCAAACTTTCCTCAAAGGAGATGTTATCTATACTTCTAGCCATTTTTCTTGCTTTCCTCTAAACACTCTCATTTTTCTACATCCTCCTATAAATATAGTACCCCAGACTCAGTTTTCCATGAGATCTGCCTAGAGAGAGAGCAGAATAATTACCTGTTGTCATCCTGAAAGCTCCCTGCCAATCGTCTCAAAATGAAAAGTGTCCCTTTCCCTACATCTCACAGCACTGTTGCCTCAGCATTTTGAAATTGTCTGATCCTCTTCCAACACAGGTCTGCCCAGAAAGTTTCCATGCATTTCCATGTTTTACTTCTCCCTCCTTAAAATAGTATTTTATATCCATCTTTACTTAATCTCATGACATTAATCCCAGGTAATTTTTAATGTTTCTGGAATAACTTAAAGATCTGATCAGCTCCTGTTAAATGCTTACCTACCAATCTGGTATCTTCCACAAACTTAAAAAACAACCCACCAGCCCTACTATTTTAGGAAAATACTTTAGGTCACTTTCGTATGAGATATATTGCCCTACCACTTCTTTGGCCCAGATTTTACAGAGGTCCAGCAAAGATTGATTTTTATACTGCATATACAACAGATCTAATGCATCGAGAATATACTAGACTTCCTAGGCATGTGCCACACAGTTGATCTGTGCTGTCCTATACATTCTGCTCTATACCATATAGACACATATTTCTTCCTGGATAATCTATGGGCCATGGCTTAAAATATATAGTTCAGGGAACCATATATTAGGGAAGACGTAGGAGATTTAGAGAGAGTCCAGAGAAGAACAATCCAAGGTCTAGAAAACATGACCCATACTAAAACGTTAACAGACTTCAGTTTATCTATTCCATACAAGGTTTGCTGATGGGTCCCACCTGAAATGTCACCCTAGTCTGACAGCCACACATCTGCAGAGTGGACTATGTTAAGAAAGCTGGCACTTAAATCAAATTCATACTGAGGGCTTTTGTTTTAGAGATGAATACTTCATATTTCCACTAATGCTTCCCAGTCCTTCTGCCAGATGTGAAACTGTGAGGTTAAGTGCACCTTTTATCACAGATCAACGTGCTTGTTTTTAATTTAAATACTACTCTGATATATACTATCAGAAACTGGTCAGGAGATAATAATTTATTCTAGCTAAACTGTATGCAATTTAACAGTAGTAGTATTTTTGAGAACTTCATGAGGACAGTGATAACTCCAATGATTTGTTTACAATGTGCTTCATTCTTGCTAATAATCCCAAACACCATGTCCCATAAGGTTAAATGAAAACATACTGCTCAATGACCTCTGCTTTGTACTGGTAAGCATGTTAAGACACAGATAAGAACAGCAGCATACTATTACTTAACCAAGGACCAAGGTCTTATGTAAATCTAGTATTATCATGCTAGACTTGATAAAATTACTAACGCATAAAGCTGCCTTGTGTTACCTAGGTTTTCTCAAGCAATTGAAACAATCTGTTTTTAAAACTGTCTTCCATGCATTTTAACTATGATACATACAAAACTCCAAAGTTTTGGAGGTTTTAAGCAGATTTTCTTTTTTTCCCCAGAAATCAGTCCCTTAACAGGCTTTGCATCTGTAATTCTAAAACTCTTAACAGTGACAAAGTAAGCAGCACTTTTCATAGCTTCATCATATACTCAGGGTATGACAAAACAAGCTCTTAGTATCTCAAATGTAATTTAAAGACCCCAAAAAAGTTCTCAATAGCATGTCAAATAAGTCAAGATATTTCACAGAATCACGTAGGTTAGAAGAGAGCTTTAGGATCATCAAGTCCAACCATTAACCTAGCAC
>WAAD01026231.1:0-66376 GCA_013389945.1 Fregata magnificens
TCCAACCTTAATGGTTCTATGATTCTATGATCTCTGAAAGGATGCATGCTACTGTGGGCCTTCTCAAATCATCTCTGTCTCAGTGTGGTGAAGAATTTGTAAGGCCAAATTCCAGTGCTAATTTGTTGGTGCTGGCAAATCCTTTTCTGAGAATTCGGAGGCTGAGTACATTATAGGCTCCAGATAAAATTATAGAGATGGGTAGTTAGCACATCTACTCAACTCCTCGAAGGATCTCATCCTTGGTGTGTACTTCTGATGATATCTACAGTTGTTAGTCTTATGCGTTCATGGTAATATACAAAAGCTCAGCTCATAGCAGCCAGCAGGAGAGTTTGCAGAAGCAGCATCTGGTACTGGTAAAATATAGAACGTGTTTAGTGAATGTCAGTTTTCTTTGTGTAATGCAGGTACTTGGGTGTCATTTCTGTCTCATCTGCTCAGCTTATGAATGACACCTGCGGGGTCTCTTTCCAGTAAATCACAGCAGGGGTTGCAGTATGTACAAGCCCGCTCAGATACTGGTGGGAACCAAGCCATTGGGGAGTGGAGATCCACACTGACTAATTTGCAGGGAGTGAGCCCCACCCTCAGCTGGAATCCCTGTTAATGTAATAATCATCCAGAACTGGGAGTGTTAATGGCAAAAAAAGCCCTGGGAGAACAAGCACTACAGGAGGAGGTGAAAGATGTGGGCAGATTAAAAAATAGAGCACCAAATTCTTGGCTAGAGTAAATAAATAAAGCTCTTTTGAAGCTACTGGCGAGACACCAGGTAACCTGACCCAAAATTTGTACAGGTGGGTGAGCCCTTGCAGGACAAACCTCCATATGTTTGTCATTGCTTTAAGATATCTCGCAGCCGCTCAAGCTCTGCTCTTCCACAACCTTCCTCTTCCTGCACGTTGTTGTGCAGAAAAGGCAGCAATGTGCAGAACGCTTCTCCTCTGAGAAAGGCACAAAATGGCAGCTTTGGATGAGGAAGGTCCCATCTCCTTTTCCTTGCAGGTTTTTCTAACACAGCCCAGGTCACTGGCATGCAGCAAAGCCCCACGGAGGGTGGTGCTGGCACAGCCGAGGGCAAGAGGAGCTGCTGTGGGAATGGGCAGCGGGAGTCGGGGGACTCTGCACCCTGCCCCTGCGGCTGCACAGGCAGGGAGGAGCATATGCACAAGGTGCTGTGTGAAGGGGTGTTTGAAAGTTGGCCTGACATGCAAAGAAATGCCTTTCAGTCCATCCATCCACCTTGCAGCATTCCTTAAAGCTGCTAAAAAGACAGTCCTCCCATAATAAAAAGGAAAACGAGTAAACCACAAATCAATGTAATATTTGACTTGGCTTTGGGAGCCATTTCTCTGAAAATGTTTAAGGCTATTATGAGTAACGTGGTGTTTAGCTTTCTGCTAACGTAACAGCTGAAGAAAAATGCGTTTTGCTCTCAACTTGCTTATTAGTCAATGGAAACTATAACCACAAACAGTACAACTCCATTTAACCACTGTATTAAATATTAAACCCAAAACTGTCATTACCAATTATTTTCAATAGGGCATAGTGGTTTGAGGGTTACGTAATATGGACTAGGAGCCAATGGATCAGTCTAATCAAATGAAAGTATTCCTAATGGGATAGTGCTGTATGGGAAGGTGCAGTGATGCTGAACCTTGGTTTCTAACACTGGGATGATTTGATGTCAAGCATTTTTCTGCTTTTTGTTCCTTTATGACTAACTTACTTTAATGGTGTTGATAAGGAAGGTGATTCAGGGAGGCAGAGAGACCAAAAGCCTGGACACTTTTAGGTTTAGCATGTACATCTTCAGACAGGACTGATAGCCAGCATATCACCCCATTCACTCTGCAAAATGCTTGTTGAGCAAGATTAGAATTTCTCTACCTAAAGAGACATAATCGGATCGAAACAAACCCTGTGGTGCCTGTACTTAGGAGGAAAAGGCTGAACACCTTGTTTGAAGGCTATGGATAAAAAGATGCTATTAGTAGTTAGAGGTGCTCCTGTACAACAGTTTATATTTAAAAATATTTATAAATAAAAACTTATAAATATGTATTTAAAAAAATCTTGCTCACATTAGAAAAATCCAGTGGTGGAGGTCAGAGACAGTAGGCTGCATCTTTATGGCCTGGTTAGCAATCCGCTGGTGGAAAATTTTCAAGTGTTCTGTATCTATAAGTGTAAGAAAGACATTAGTGTCCAACTCTGTCCATGGCAGCAGGAGGCCATGCAGAGACCCACGTTCTGCTGCAAACCCTACGGCTCTGGACCTGATCCTGTATTCTGCAAAGCCCTTTGGCACGTGCTGAAGTTCTCTTCCAATTCAAGCAGAAATTAGCTTCCATATTGGGTCTGGCCTCGAGGCAGCCGGCAGAGTGTGGCTTCTTCCGTAGGCTGACAGATCTTGGACACTCGGGTTTCTTGGTCATCCACCGAGAGCTGCCAGGCAGTGGGCAGGGAGCGCCCTGCTGAGCCTGCGCAGCCGGAGCCTGCTAGTGGGTTGTCTGGAGCTCAGCGTGTGCAGCAAGTGTCTGTGAAATGCGTTAGATTCTCATCTGCCTCTTTTAGTGAAACCAGGTTTTGTCAGAAAGATTCCTGACCAGGGCTAGCTTTATTGTTCTCATGGTTCAGCTGAGGTCAGTAATGCATATAATCAGTACCAGGGTGTGGATGCATCTGGCAAGTAATGGCAATACCCCAGCCTGTGAAGATTTTCCTCTGAATGACAGTGCTATAATTAAGTCTCCAAATTCAGGACTCTGAGCCAAAATTGAAGTTCGGGAACTTCATAGAGGTGGGGGCCAGCTGTGAAGCTCATCTAGGGATGTGGATTGCAATTTCCCAAAGCCCTGGGGTGGTTTGGTTCTGGGGGAAGATGCTCGGGAGCTGTATAAAGAGATTGAGCAAAGATAGCAAGTTCTCTCTCACAGTGCTAGACTGAGTAAACAGGTTTGCAATAATCAGCTGTTGACAGATGGCAGCAAAACACCTGTGAGTGACTAAACTTTTCAGCCACTTAGTCAGAGCTCCAGGAAAACTTGGTGCTGATTCTCAGAAATGAGAAGCAGATCTTCTAACATGCTCTGTATCTCTTGCTACTTTCTTCTTTAGCCACAATAAAATGCCTATGGATGAAGCTCATGGAGGTTCACTGAATTCATTTGGCACTGGTTTAAGCCTACTTTTAAAATATGTCAGATGTAACACTAATCTTGGTGCAACCGCACTGTAATTAGTGTTTGGCTCGCCTCGCTTTAGTAAATGCACCTGACTCAGCTATTTCACAGTTAGATATCATTATACTTTGAAGCTGTATTTGCCAGCTGCAGCTGAAATATTTGCCTAGAAGTATCCCATAGACAATAAGGCATTGCCCTATTGTGTTGCTTGTGCTTTGTTTACATAATGACCCAGATGCATAGCCAAAAGATGACCATTCACTTACAAGGGTTAGAGCCTCATATGTTGTGGGATATGTTTCTTGACTTTCTGAAGGGATGGTTTCACAGGGCAACAACGAGGAGTTCCTAATTGGACCTTTTGATAAATTACAGGCTCCTATTACTTACAGAGCCATTTTAAATTCGGTATAGTGGGAGGGTTTTGCTCAATTGCATGAGAACAAGATGAGTGTAGGGTAGACAAAATAACCGCGATATGCTTCACAGAGGGATCTGTGTCAAAGCTTGGCTGACCTCCAGACTAGATCCTGCGGGCTAGTGCTGGGTGTCATGTGGAGATGCAAAGTTCAGACTGTCATACTTTTGGTGGTGCACACAAACCCCGGCATAAAGGGGACCTCGGGTGTGCTCCCCAAAGGACATCATGGGGCTTCACACCTGGTCTCTCCCACAGGTGGCCAGAAACCAGTGCACAACCAGCACAATGTTGTCAACCTTTGAGAGTTCATCTCCAGTCTTGCATTATTTGCTTATTCTGGCATGTGGATTCCAATGGTGAGGAAAGTATCTCAATTTTCATGTAGAAAGAGAGTTTTTAGTGCTTATGGTTATGGAGAAGAGCCTGAAAACATGAACTTTAAAGGCTCAAAACCCAGAAGGCATTTAGGTGTGATTTATGTATGTGACTCCTGCTTTATGGTTTTTCAGTGCTGAGGGTTAGCAACACAGCCAGCTTTGTTTTATGAGGTAAAGTGGAGCTGGAACACTTCAGATAATGGAAAGTCCCTGGTAACACCGATACAGCTGGTTCCTGCACTGTTCCCTGGTGCAGCTGTTTGCAAAAGGGCTCTTATCTTGGGTGCAGCACCTCGTGCATGCCCCAGTCCTGCTTGGAGCTGGAGCTGTAGAGCGTGTGGACAGTGTGGTGTCTGTGCATACAAGCCCCTTGCAAACAGAGATAGAGGCACCCCAGGTATTCCACTGAAAGTGTGGGGCTGGCAGAGGTGAGTGCGGGCTGTGAACAGCCCACTGCCTCCGCGCAGGGCTGCTTGGGTGTTTTGCACACAGGCAGCTTGGGGTGCCTGTACTTGTATTGGCCTATGTCTGCAAACCAGATCATCTGGCCCTGGGTAATATGCTGATCACATGTTGATGACTGTATGGAGAGGGAAAAAAAAAAAAAATCATCACACTTTTTCTATAGAGGTTAGATATTCTGACTGGGCATCATTTATCCCCTAATCTGTGGATCTGGGCTGCAGGCTTGGAAAGTGCTTTACTCACTGGTAGAGCCCTCTGCACATGTGTTTACTTATCTGCTGGAGTTTACAAGAAAATATGACCCTTGTGCATAGATCCTTGGACTGAGTGGGGTTGAATTTCTTTCACTGCATGCACAGAGAAATGATGGACGCGTGATTTTCAGGGCCAAATTAACCCTTCAGCATGCAGTTTTGCCACACTGCAAGTACTTAACACATCTTTGGAGGACAAACTGTAGATCAGTGTTTCCTCTATTATGTTTTCCAGAGCCTGAAGATCCATACTGGCACCCATAGGGTCTTTTTTCTCATTTCCACTTCAGTTGTGTAAATTTCAGACATTCAGAAATCATGAGATCTGCTTGAAAGTAGTGAGGGTCTGTCAGGATAGATTAGGAATTTCTGGTGTTTAACTTCCCAGCTATTAGGTTGGGTGCATTTCATGTTTTAAATCCTTGTTCTACAATGATGGGGCCAACAATGATATTTCTTGTTGCTGCTGTCGGTACTTGTATTTGCTTTAGACTTTAAAGGCCTTTATCTTCCTTTCCTTCCCCAAAACTCATGTGCATGTGAACTAGAAATGCCAATGTAAGAGAATGCTCTTACCCAGTGGTTGTCTTGTGTAGGTACAGCATAACCCACCGAACAGTCAAAGCCTGAGTGTACTCTTAGCTACCTGTTCACATGTTCCTACCGCACACTAATTTTTCAGCTGTGATTTCTTCCTGCCACTATATCAGCACTTCTGTGTATTTATTTGCAGCAGGATACAGGTATTGTGCGGTGCATGGGAAACCAGTTTGGAGCAGTCCGTCTTTTCTACCCTGGGTGCTCAGCTTCATTCCTAATCTGTGCTCAGGCGTATTACAGCTACTTCAGGGAAAAGACGCAGCTTTCACTGAGCAGGAAACGTGGCCCTATAGCTTTAAAATGGGAGTTGAAAGGTGCAATCAAATGCTTTGTTCTTGCAAATAAGAGTGAGATTGTAATGTTTAAAATAAGCTTAATTAAGAGGATAGGGTTTGATTTTTTTGTGTAGAAGAATTAAGACAAATTATAACATTTCTTTGCAGTTATATCAATGACAGAGGTATAAAACTCACGAGAATTATATCTTTAATATCTACTTTCCGTTGGTGAAAAAGATCAGTTTATTTGAATTGGTACATTTGCTTTGTTTGAAACTTTAAATTCATCACATTTCCAGGAAACTCTAAAGTAGCATATTACTGGGCTTTCTCTTTTCAACCACCAGGGAGACCATCCCTTACTAATTCAATAAAATGAGAGTTCTTTTTTATTATTATTTATTTTAATACCAACTATAGCTATGATATCTGTGAAAGGAGCTGCTGCGTTATTAAACTTCTTAATAAAAATGTAGCTCCCTCTTCTGCTGACCCAGATAATTAGTTGTTGACGTTTTAAGGAAAAGAATTTACAAATATGTTCAAAACTCCAGCTAATTTCTTTTCCTTTTCTTTTGTTGCACAGATTTGTGAATACCTGACCAAAACTCCTGATGTGTTTCTGTGCTCAGAATTCAAGCTAGCAACATTAACTGGGTGACTGTTTCATAAATGGTTTGCGTTTATTTGAAAACCATTTTCAAATTGTTTGCGTTTTCTAAGCATACTAATGTTATGTTCCAAAATAAAAATGTGCTCTAATTATGATGCTGCAATAACTGCATAGCATTATTAAGTTAACATTTATGTCTAAATTATGTTCCATTCTGCTATACAGGGAGAGAAAGTGTAGTCGGTTCTTTCCTCAGGCTTTAGTGCAATAGTCCAAGCATCATTCAAAGGTGTTAATACATCTGGTAGCGTGCCTTTGGAGATGCCCCTTCTTTTTAAATTGCTCAATCTTATCAGAGTCGTTAGTGAGTTCAGAGTAAGCAATCCAAAGCCACTCTGCTACAAAGTCCCCAAGCTTCCCTTATTACATTATATTTTAAATTACTCAAGACACCAGAAAAAAGGGGAAAGAAAAAAAAAAAAAAAGGGGGAAAAACCCCACTAATTACCAGCAATAAACAGTCTTGGCTGTAAACTTCAGAGTTCAGGTAAATTTGCATGCTTTCACCAGTTCAGAATCTGTCCTTATTATAAACCTCATTATAAAATGGGCATACTACAGCCTCTGAAGAAATCACTGTAATAAATGAGCTTTGCATTCACAAGATGAGTTCCCACATGTGTGAAAATGTTAATATTCCCGTGACTGAATTCAATGACATAATGAATCTACAGTGGAAAATCATTCTGCATCAAGCAAAGACAGGCATAACTGTGCTGGGCTGTTCTTGGCAGACAGGACGTTTTGTATCTCAAGTTAGGAAAGGAAGATAATTGCAGCTGAGTGTCAGTGTGCGCTAACTGGGCTTTAAGGGCTAGATCCTGAGGCTATTTTATTCTGCTTGTTGCTACACCTGATTGAAAAATGTTGCTTGAGAGTAAACAGAATGAGAAACCTACTTGAAGAAGACTCTAAGATCCAAGATAGATACCCTTTTAACCCTGAGTCACATCAGGCATGTTTATAGGATCTTTTGTAACCAGATGTGAACAAACTCCTTCCAGTCTTGCTGCCTTTGGGACTGAAACCAGCTGTAAGATAAAGACAATGCACCCACAGTGCAATCCCATGTCTATGCGCATGTTGGAACTGTTACTCTGTAGAGCAGCCTTAGAGTTGTTTCTTTCACACGTTTCAGGTAAATGTGAAACCCTAATACTATGCAGGCAATTAGAAAATTGAGTGCAACTCAGAGTCTGTTCTGACTGTCTGCTACTAAGAGAGTCGCAAGTGTAAGAATTGTTGGACACCACGTTAGGAAAAATTGGTTTGTGCATTTAGAGGCAAAGGAGAAGTTGTGGAGCTGTTAGTACTAAATCTTGAGTGCCGTTCCATTTGAGAGTATGATCAGTTAGCTGTAAATTCACAATAGACTTAATGCCTCTTAAATATGACTTGCCAAACTGATTCAGAAGCTGAATGACACCAACCTTGAAATATATGAGTGCAACTGTAACTCTTTTGCAAAAGGGCTAGAGGAGGAGAGGTAGGTCTGAAATAAGAGAGGAGTTTGTCGTCCATGGGTACCTTTCCTTCCCATCCAAAATAGTATGGGTGGGAATTACCATATGCTAAATTTAGGAAACCCAAAAACATACAGCCCAATGCCACTTTTTATGAGATGAAGTCCCCTGCTGCTCCAGAGAATAAGTCTCCAGCATCAGTTTGGCAGACCTAGTTGAGTTCAGTTTCGGGGTCCAGCCCATATCTCCCTACATCCAAGGAATTAGACTGACCAAAACTTAAATGAAAAAATCTAAGAGTTGATACAACTCCTGTGAGCATATCCACTTTGTTGTATATACTGCCTAAGAAAAATAACCCTACAAAACATAATTTATGCTGAAAGAATGTTTTAATTGTTTGTGAGTCAAGTCATTCAGTGCTCTGGCATATAATTTTGTTGTTGGTCCTTTAAGTCCAACAAGTATATGTGTTTTGAAGTTCTGAATGTACGTTGCAGAAGCATGTTCCTTAGCTTTCAAGTTTCATGCTGCTGCTTCTCCAGCATTTTATGCAATCAGCTGATGAACTGTCTTACAAAATTCATCACATACCTTCTTTTCTCATGGGTCACCAATCAACTTCGAAGGCTGGGCTTTAAGATGTGCATCAGTCATACTACTACTTGATTTAAAGAAGTAGGCAGGCTGTTCTCTTCTGATAGAGGAGAAGAAAATGTGGATATATTGTCAGTAGCTCTGTCATTTGGTGCCTTGCCTGTCAGGAGAGATGTTTTGGACCTATTGTGGCAGTCAGGTGGGAGATGTGTCAGGTTGTGACACGCAGCAGTCATGGATGAGATCTAGAGTTCCTGGTTCTTGGCTCCTCTCTGTTGCCCCTTCCCATAAATTGCTAATTATTCTGAGAAAGAATCCTTTTTCCTGCATCTCTCTCTGAAGAAGCGCTAGGTGAGCTGGGCGCACCCAGTGGATGTGATGGCTGGATAGCATGCAGAGTAGTGGTATCAAATGCCGAGCGCCTGAACTGAGGTACACCAAGCCTTCTTTATGTGTTGATGCAACACATTCATGTTTCACATGACCTACTTTAANCAGCCACTTTGAGCCATAAAAATGTCAGAGTCGAATTGTGAAGGGGCTGAACAAGCTATCATAAGATAAAAGCAAATGAAATGTTGTCTCACAAATTCTTGAAATCTGCTGTGAAAACAAGCAAGAACTGGAGCCTGAGCCAAGATGTCTCTGAAACAGTGCGGCATGTCGAGGACACTGAAATCCATGGGCTTCCAGCTGCCTTCGCTTGGTCCTAGGGGCGTGGACATTTGTTAAGGTAAATCAGGACCCGGATAAACCAGCAGAGGTAAACCTGGAGCTGATGTATTGTGCCAGCATATGAGGAAAGTTCCTGGTATTTCTGTTGCTCATCTTATAAAAGATGGCACGGGATTATATTTAACTGCAAAAGCACAATGCTTTGAAGTGCAAATATAGATAGCATATTACACTCAGTGATCCAAATGTTCATATCACGGTGGTCAGAGTGATCCTCTTTGTGATGTTTCACAAGGGGGTAAAATAGGAGGAGGGAAAACTTCAGAGGGTAAAATCGAAGCATGTTCAGCAAGCAATAGGGGCTCAAAACAAAGCAGCAGTGCTAAAGGGAGCTCTAGCTATGTTCAGGTAACTATTTGGTTAAAATAAGCACACCATCTACTGGCATACATCTTAGGTGCAGCCCTGTTCATAATTGAATAGAACTGGTCAAGTTGTTGGTCTGCCCAAGACTTTCAGTTTGCACCTTGTAACAGCTGGTCTGTGTTAGTTGTTGCAGCTGAGATCACTTAAAAGTGCATTTGGTTTTTTTTGCTGAATGTTCTGTTTTTATTATTCTGCCTCTCCTCTTTGGTTTACTATCACTGATTCTCTGCCATAAATCCAGAACTATTCATTTTGACCAGGTTTGCTGCAGTTCTTAAATGACCTGCTTTGCTGCAACTTCTGTTGTGTTAGATCTCAGTCCAGCATGGAGCTCTTGGAGGCCGAAGCGCTCTTTGTGTCCGTGGGGGTCTGCCTGCAGGAGGAGAAGCAGTTTCTTCTTGCAGGATTTCCTGAGACAGTCTGTGAAATTAGTGTCCCATTTCCTACATCTCTTAATGGGCCCCGTTCACCCAAGTACTTGTCGACCACTCACAGATGTTCAGAGCAACCTGCCCACTATTTGGCATGTTACATTTCTGCTTTGTTTGGATTTCTGAGGCTGAACTGGGCTCATGGAGAGCTTTTGATGAGACAGCTTCCTTGAGGAAGGAGGCTGGAAGTAGGTCACCGCTGTTATCTGCTTCGCTCTCATTACCCGAGCGGGGAGAAAGATGGGAATAAGCATGGGAGGGCGGCTCTTGGGGAGCCAGGGTATAAATGCCATATGCAGCTGGACTGGCCATTTCCCACTCCCCATTGAGAGAACATCCTGTAGGAGAAGGCACCATCTTCACCTTTTCAGAGCCAGCTGAAAGCTTTTCAGGTAACACAGGCAAAATGAATAGGAAAGTTTTGAGAGGGAAGGCTGCCCCCTCCCTGTAGACACCCACCCCACAGCCCATGGTGAGAAGTAGGGCAGTGGTCACCCAGCTGTGCTGTGCTGGAACACCATTTTGTCCATGCTGAAAGCTGGCACTGCCCCGTATCGCTGCCCAGATACTGCCAAATTATAATGGTTTTTCTCCTGCAGCCAAGCATCTGATGGGGTGTTTCAGCTCCTGCTTTTCGTTCAGTGCTATCTTTCCTCTTTGCATGCTCCCAACAGTAGTGCTTTGCTGTCCTCTACAGAGCAGAGCTTCTTTCTCTTTGCTTTCCCCCTCTTTTACTGAATTTAGTAATCTCCTCTTTGCAGCCTGTTTGAGTCCTTGCAGGCTTCTCATAGTCATGGACTTCTGCATTTGTGTCTTTTTGAGTTATGCCATCTCACCAGTAATTTTGTGACTTTACTGGGTTCCTTCAACCTCATTCAGGACATTTCATCGGCTACCTGGACAGATAGGTGCACTCTGGATCCAGGCTTTTGTTAGCTAAGTGAGGTATGGTGGATGATCCAGTTATTTCAGGCTACTTACTTCTTTGTAAGTTTTAAGCAGGTCTTCTCACATCCTGGCTGGCAATCTCACCATATCTTGCTGCTTTACCACAACGCCCCGCTTAATTCCAAGGAACGTGAATCCCCTTTGGGCCCAGCCCTCTGCAGCAAAGACTATCTGTACCCTGACTGGTGCAAAGTTTGTCATTCAGATCGTCTCTACTTGCATTTTGTAAGCAAACTGGACAGTACAAACCTCCATCTATCAATCTTAGATGCTATGTCAGATAATGTCTTCCACAGCCCCACTACATTGAACTCGAGTGAATGCATCCTGAAACAACCCATATTACGGAGATAATTGCTTTGTTATATAAATATTATACCCATCAGGCATCTCCCTATCCCTGCAAAGGTAAGGTTAGCAAGACTTGAGATTGCTGGAGCCATTAATCAGTCTGTTCTGGTTCTTTCCCCTTTTGAAATTGAGTGGGATGGTTAGGGGTCATTTATCAGTCTGTCCCAGACTGTACTTATGAATAATAAATGGTCGCTAGACCTGGAGTTACGGCTCACTGAGAGCGAGACCTTTTGGTTTCATTGAATGAAACCACAATTGATTTCAAGGGTGGCAGGATCAGACCCTTAACGCAATGTTGATTCACATGTGAACTGTAATCTGATAATAAAAAACAAATCTTGTTAGCATTATTCCAGCATCATTTAAGCGGGAAAATAGCTTCAGAGGGATGGTGATTGGGTGCTGAGAATGGGTATGAGATGGAATATGTTGAAAATGAGTTGGGAGAGAGAGAGAAGGAAATTGTGGAAAATGAAAAATGTAGATGATTATATTTCACATACAGACATTTTTAACCCCTTCGTAGGGATGGGTTTTTTCAGAGAAAAGTTGTAAACAGTTCAGAGCAGTTCTGTACTAAGCTATGGGTGTTACAAATGGATTTGAGCTTAAAATGACATCTAGCACTGTCTGTGTCCCTCACTCGGGTGTATGGAGAGTACACAGCCCATCTCCTGCTACGCATGACCCGTATTAGTCTGATTTTCCTGAGACGTAAACTCGCAAGGTCAGCCAGAGGCAAGCCCGGAGCCGAGGCCTAGCTTACATTGCAACTCTATAATTTTTCAACATTGCCAGCTGTGGTGATCTTATTGGGAATCTGTGAATATTTGGTGGGTTTCTTAGTACTTTTATTTCTGGAAATATGTGAAAATGCGATAGTCTCTCATTTATAAAATAAAGTTCTTGGACCTCGTGGTAGCAGAGAGATATTTCAGATTGTGGTTAGGGTGAACACTAAGGGCTTTTACAGAAGCAATCAGTAAGGATGCAGAAATAAATGTCAAATACCTTTCTTTTTGCTTATTATTATCTAAGGCTTTTGAAATGTTGTGTTTGGCAATACTGGTTACCTAAGTTTTGATTTATATTTAGACTTTGTGCTTAGAACTGGCATCGTACAGCAGTCAAGGACTAGCAGACATCGTGACTCAGCCTTTTGTGAACCAAAATTGTACGTGTCAAGAGATACCGTGTGCATCTGCTGAATTCTGCCTGGGCCACATATTGCAGGGTTGTCTGCTGAACGGCTGCTAATTTTGTGGGTTGTAAACATCTGAAAAGGACGGAAAAGCCTTTGGTAGGGACAGCTCTCCTTTGGAGGAAGGCATTATATAGGCACCTCTCGGCAGCCCTTGTGCTGCCTGTGGTTGTGGGCTCCCCACTGAATCTGAAGCAACTCGAAGTTACTGTCATCAGATTCAGGCAGAGAAGGGCCCTGTGGGAGGCGCGCGCATGGTGCTAAGTTGGTGATAACAGGGACTCGGATGACAGATAATCCCAGGGGCCTATCCGCTTTTTTCTTAATGTATTTTCTGGCAGGCCTAGTCATCATTCACCCTCTAATACAGGCCTCAAAATATTGACAGGATTCCTGTTTATAAACATACTCAAAATCCATTTGTTACTGGATCCAGTCTTGCCACTTTCAGAGCTATTGTCACCTGACGTGCATGCCGTGTGTTGGCACAAAACAGAAATAGCCTGATGAAATTTCTTGCTAAAAGGAAAATTATTGCACATGTCCATTAGTTATTTTTCATTGCCTCAAAGGGAACCACAGACGTGTGTTGTTTCTAATTAATTGCTGGGTTGTGTAAAGAGTGCTCCATATAGCAAAATGGGCAGGATGCTTGACACAGCAGTCAGGTTTTCTTCCCTTACACTCCTGAGCTTTCCCCATTTTTTTCCCAGTCTCGGCAGCCGTTCTTGTCCCAGTGAGTCCTGGTTCCAGTGGATGGCCGTATTTCTTTAGAGTGCACACGTTTGTAAACAGACATCTGTTTCCACAACATTAGCTCTTTAACACCTCACTAGAGGATGGGGTTGGAGACTTCTCCTGAAAGAATAAGAGAGAGAAACTTGCTGGTGTTCGCATACAACTGTTTATCCTCTCAGAATCTCTATTTTTGTCTTTAGGGTTGCTCTCCTTTATAAGACCCATACTCAAGTTGTGTGTTCCAGTATCCATTTAGCATCCAGTGCCAGTCACTTAATGCCCGGGAAAAGTGAAAACTAAGTGTAAGTCTGTGCACTAGAAACGACGGCAGCTCTCGGAGTCCCTTCTGCACAAGCAGAGGTGACAGTTGAAGGTGGAAGGATGCAGCTCCCTGCTGTGCACCAGCCTTCCAGCTGAACTTGTCCAAGACGGTGCGAAGACTTACAGCCTCCCATTCTGATCTCCATGCCATGACTATAATTCAGGTGCCATTAATGGTATTTGTTCTGGCCCTCAGAGGTAAGAGTAAGTGCAGGATAAAGCCCTACATCTGCCGGGCTATGGAAATGTATGCATAGCGCATTATGCCAGAGGAGGTCAGGCAGTGAAACTAGTCAGAGCAGGTAGAGCATGTTGGCTACAGGAGTGTGGGGGCTCAAGAAAATGCTTTTCAAGGGTATCCCAGGTGAACTCACACACTCAGCTGCTGAGTTAACCCATTGAAAGGGTTCATCTCCATGCCGCATGGAGGCAAGCATGCGTCCCTCCGCTGAAGGAGGTTACTGCAGCGGGAGTCACTCAGAGCTGGATCAGGCCCTTAGGACTAAGGGCATTTGGTTTTTTTGATGGCCCAAACCCTCCTTGTACTTCTGGAGAAGAATATTGGGAGATGTTTGAGTCGTCTTTTGTTTCTGTTTTCTGACACGTACAAAAGGGTTCTGGTGTGACTGGACTTCTAGGTACTACCATGATGCCAATAATGTTAATTTTAATCGGTGTTAAAGCTCTGGTCAGTTATTGGATCTGTTATCTTTATGTTTAAATCTCTAATCCCCTCTCAAATGTTTATGGACTCTCTATTGCCTTTGCTGAGCAGTATGTTCCATGTGTAATAGCCCCACTTTGTATACCTTGGGCAAGCGTTAAAAACTGGTTTAAATAGTATGTAGAAATCCATATGTTGTCTGGAATCCTGCTCTGCTTTTCATGCAGAAAGAGAACAGAAGAAACAGCATGTATTTATTAAAGCCATATTTCTTCAGATAGCTTAACCTCTGCTTTATAAATTGTATTTAATATCAGTATCATATTCTGTCTTAATCTACTATTGCATTTTAAACTCTGTTCCCATGTCAGTCTGGAGTGGTCCATGCAAATCAGTCCAATGGATGGAAAACAGGATGGTATTATATAGTGTCTCTTTAGTGTTATATCCAATTTTATGCTTTGTTGAGAGCAGAAGTCACACTATAACAATCCCTCAAAGGCTCAGAGCTAAAGGAACATTAATCAACAGCAAGAGTAAGTGACTAAATATAATGCCCATGTTGAGGAAAGGAGCTTGTATCTGGTTCCATGCACTCCGTCTGATGCCTGGGACTTTTATCAACTAAGGCTGAGGGGGAATCTTTAAAAAGAAATATTTGAGTAAGAATGATTTATCATGTGATTGGGAAGAGTCCACTGGGAAAGGTGACTGGCCAAGTCCATGTTGACTAAGTAGATCAAGAATGAGTGCCACAGATATGCCTCAGTTTTAAATGCCTGTTTGCTGGTCTCATTAATCTGCTAAATTACCCAGCTCAAATTGCTTATGTGTAAGTGTTACATCAAGGTACACTATTTTGTATTAGCTGCCATACAAAAAGGAAACAGCCACCGAAGGTAGGAGAGAGTGAGGGTGAGTTATTGGCTGTTAAATAATCCAACAACAAAGTACTTACTCATGGGGAACAAAAATTGCCAAGAAATATTCACATGGGTATCTGATAATGTCTAATTTGTTCCCAGAATCACACATCATTGTTTCTGCATACTCAAGAGAGAGGCAAAAACAGCAAAGGAGAGAAACAAATACACACACAGACACACAAATAATTAACAGGCACGCCATCATAGAGTCCAGTATTAGACCTAGAGTACAGTGAAGACACAGCATAAGAAACGTTTATTATGAGAAAAGATGAAAAAACCTGACATTAGGACTGGCTGATCACAGTTATGAATAACAATTCCTAAATCATCCATGGCAAACACTTCTTACAAAGGAAATGAATTGTTGCAACACAATACATCCTTGTTGTATCGATATGATTAGCTAGTTATCCATAACATGTTGTAATTTGTTTTGATTTTTAAGTGTTCTTTAGCTGCAGAGCCTTAATGAGGCTTCTCTAAATTGATTAGGAACTGCGAGATACAGCATGGTTCACAGATTATTTCAGAGCTGTCAAGATCCTGTGACTTTCATTTCATTGGATTTAATGATCGTTGGAAAAGGTGTGCATTACAGCCAGATACAATCACATTTGTCAGCATGATCCTTTTAAGTGCAATTCAATTAAAGTGTTATTCTCTAATTTTATTATTGCTCAAGCTGAGTGCTAATGTTGGGTACCAATAAAGCTACAGGTAGATAATGGTATACAATTTAATTTAACTAATTGGAGTTTAGTGATCTAACGTGCTTTTCATATCTTAATTCTTTGAATAATCTTTGATTTTTGCATCTGCTACAATTCTTTTAATGGAAAAGGGCAACCGAAAACATCAGTTACATTTGAGATTAAATTATCTAGTAACATCTGCCTTTAACAGTGTATCAGTATGCATGCGAATTTTCTTCTATTACCTGCCGCTTGCATCCATTTTCCATTGTCACTGTGCTTGACCTTGAAATTAATTTATCTAACTGTGCTTACATTCCTTATTAAGTTAACTGCAGCCTTGGAGTGCCAGAAACATTCTCACTGAGGGGATGCCGGCTAGATGACAAATTAAAGGGTCAGGAGCAGAGATAAACCAGTCCCTCCAACTACACAAAGCCCATATTTTTTCCTACAATTGTGAAGAGTTACAGATAAATAAAGTACAGATGCAAGAGCACATAGATACATGGGGATAAGACTTTTATTTACGTGTAAACTCCTTACTGCTGCATTTCTATACCAGTGTTTTCGTTGGTTTCTTATGTCTGCTTTATTTTGGGACATGGATATTAACACTTGAACACTGGGGAGAGTGTTCCAAATTATCTTCACTGCAGATTTAAAACAGGAAATTCTGTGATTGCAGTGGCTCAAGCTCTCTGAGTCAGTTCAGGTGTTTTGCTGTGAATTGAGTGAACCTTAAAATATTTCATCTAGGCACAATAAAAACTGAACTCCAGGAAGGTGGTGCTGTCCAGTCTCTTCTAGATGCCTGGTTTGCCTGTGTTGACCATTACCCTACGTATGGCTACGGTCTCTTGATATAAACTGTAACATTTTCAGTTAGGCAAACTATATTTTTCTGTATGGAAAATGGAAGAAATTTTGGCCACATCACCTTGTGCAGCAGGGTAGCTTTCTTTTGGACTCTCTCTGCTCACTTTCTCTTCCACAGAGCCCTGGTATTAGTGCAGAAAAAAGGTTTCCGTATCCTTCATCTGTGTTCTCGTTTTCTGCCAGTGACGAAGCTGTTAAGTCACTCTTTGTCCTAAAGTTACTGTAAGTCACCGCAGTGGCAATATGTCCACAGAGCGCTCTGAATCTCTTTGGCTACCTCAGTCAGGTACTTTCAGCAAAACCATTGCTCCAGTAAACAAATGCATCTCTGTCTTTAATGGATTTGTGACATCTCTGTGACAAAGCAAAGTGCTATCATTCTCAAGATATAGATGGCAGTAAAGGCACAGGGGAGCACAAGGAGGTTGCCTAAGGCTGTACACAAAACTTGTGTGCAGGTTGTGCTGTACACAACAGGAAAGTAACCCAGGTCTCCTCCTAACCGCCCCATCGCCAGGCTTCTCTGGCAGAGATGGCAGCTATAGCCAAAAAGTGAATTCTCCTTTTTCTGCTCTATTGCATATGGATTCGTGTTCTTCCCATGAAGCAGCTTTTAAAAAGAAATCAAAAGCACTTACAAGCTCCATTTCTGGATGTCATGAAGGTTTTTTTGCCAAATGCAAAGAGATTCCACTGAAAAAGCATTGTCTCTTTCTCTTCCATGTTCTTCAGCTATGATTTTCCCAGAAAGAACAAGCACAAAGACCTTTCCCATATGTCCTTACTCAGCTGTGTGCTCAATTTCTAGCTACGCTTGGTTATGGCACACTTTCAAAAATACATAATCCAATATCTAACATTAGTCATTTCCCTAAAACCATAGTTGATCAGATAGTTGGGAAATCACAAAGTGTCCTTCTTCCTGGTGTGAGTCATTGCCTGCACTTGACATGATCTTTCACACTTTAGATGAATTGAGTCCAGATTTCAACAGCTGGCTTCTAGTTTAAAAAAAAAAAAAAAAAAGTCAGAATATGTAAGAAAAGTAGCATTGGTGTCAAAGGCAGGGTGGGGAGGGCTCACTCCGTATATGTACATCTTGGCTTTTGTTTGATTTATATGTGAGAGTGGGGATACTGGCTGCAATCGGTGACTTGGCATTGGAATAAGCATGGGAAAGTCTTGAATGGTACTGAGACTGCTGATTGTTGATGCTGGGAATTCACTGATGATTGTCAAATATGTTGTGTTTAAAAAGTCCTGACAAGTGATTCATTCTGTCCCTACTATCTTTTAAAATCATATTGCTGATGCAACACCTCTACTCACATTAGTTGACTTAATTATGGTAATGCACTGTTTAAGTTTTCCTGCTTTTCCTGCTGTGGCTGTAGAATACCTTTTGATGTCCCAGGACAACAAAATTTGCTCATTCTGTCATTTGTACATTGTGGCTACCGTATCTGATGTTATTATTTGATTGAACTACTTTTAAACTATGGATACTTACTGGCAAAAGCTTCCTAACTAGCTTAGCAGCATGTCATTTGATGATGCTGAGCTTGGCATGTACTATCACTCAAATATATTCTTAAAAATAAAATGAATCAAGACATATGTCTCCTTAAAAAGGCCAAGCTGGGTTCTATATTTATAGCATTTTAATGACATCAGATCCAATTCAAAGGGTAAAAAAAGGGTTGATGGGCCTTTACTAGCTGTGAACTTAGCCTAGGAACTAAGAACTAAGCTGGGGTCTCTCTGGGGTGTGCTAAACTGGAAATAAAGATCCTGCTGATCAGATTCACTTCTCATTCATCCAGCGCCAATCTCTTCCCTGAAGAGACTCATTTTTAAAACTGAATGAGTCGTTTAACTACCCCAGTGCTGGATGCCGTGGTGTTTTCTACCAAATTTGAAGTGAAAGAGGTGCCGTTGAAATGATGCATCTTCTTTTGGTTTTCTTTGACTATGAGGATGGCAGAAGGATCCTGCAGAAAGACTTGGACTTTGAGCGTCGGTTAAGAAACAGCAAACTTTGCTTTTCACCATGCTCAGGATTTCTGTTCAGGTCACTTGAAATGTGTATAATGCTGGAATATTTCAACAGAAAATTTTACCCATACATAATCACAACCATAACTGTTTCTTGAATTGCAATGTATCTTACTGAAATATTTTTGTTTATTTTATGTAACATTCCAGGTTCATGTTCAGAGAAACTCTTGAGAAGCAGGAAGATACAGTTTTTGTAAACTAAACAGTGATATATTCACTCTTACTCAAACAGTTCTGTTTAGATTTTCCAATGGGGATAAATAGAGGAAATGTATTTAGATCTAAGTAGTTTGTCATGATCCAGTGAAGTGTAGTCTGTACACCAGACCTAGCAAACTGTTAAATGATGCCGTGGGTGCAGTGCTAGTGGAATTTAAGATGAGAAGGGTTTATTTCATGTATATTACTTTTTTTGTTTCTTCTTCCATATTTTTCAGAAATGTTTTATTGCTTCTATCAATTGCAAGAGTACATAAAACTTTAATGATAAAGCAGTAAAAGAAATGATCTCCAAATATTACTGCAGATCCCTTGATAGATCTCTGTGCTCTCTGCAACCTTTGTTTGAGCTAATTAAATAACAGGCAGAATAATTCCGGGGATGCTTACGGATAGCACTGCTGTGATGCTGTTTCCAGAATGTTTTGGTTTTTTTTTTTGTCCTTAAAGCTCCTCATCATCTGAGAAGCAAACCCAGAGACGTTTAACCAGACAGGTACCATTCCTAAATCTGCCTATAATAATAAAGAAAAAATAGTCGAGAATATAGTGAGACATCATTAAAGCTGTGTACAAATGAATAGAAGCGGCAATAAAATGTTTGGTGGGTTCTGGAACATCTGCTTTTCTAAATCATCATTAACATGATAAAGACAGTCTATTTTTCCATTCAATGGGTTATGTGTATTGTCTTGTACAACTTGTGGTTGTGGAAGTTTCTGTTTTCCATCTGAGTCTTAAACACGCTATTCAACAGCTTTACTATTAGTGCCTGACTAAACTCTGAAGTCTGAAAAACATGTGTTTTCAGAACCCAAAACTTTTTGTTTCTAATCCGACTGGTTTATGTTACAGTTGTACAGCAAGGTCCCAAGTGGATTTGGTGCTCTGTTGAACTGAGCTCTGGTGTAGAGTGAAAGAGTCCCTGCCCTGGAAAATGTAACCTAAAGGGGAGAAAAAGCTTAATTTAAAAGTGCCAAAAAAAGGGGAAACAGAAGCACTGGCTGGTAAAATGGCTGCCCACTGCTTTGCTATCAGCAGAACATCTGCTGAGCAGAAAATAAGATCCAGATTTCTTGCTGCCCGGTGCATCCAGTGTACCCATCCTTCTGGAGTGGTTCTCTGACAGAATTGAGCTTTGTTGTCTTTGCTGCCCTATCATCAGAAAAAGACCAGTATTTATTATCTCATAGACTTGTTTGAGTCTTGTCAACATTTTTAATGCGAAACCTAAATGTGTTTCCAACTACCATCTGATAGCACATGCGTAACTTTGACAGTGTATTTTCAAGCCCCTGGCAGCATTTTAGGTATTCAAAGAAGTAAATATAAAACGCTTGCAGCAATTAACAAGAATATACGCTATATTCTGTGTATTCTTCTGTACTCTGTATTTTCTTCTATAAAGGCACTTCAGAAGCTGCATCAGAGACAGAAGGTCAAAGTCCCATTAAATTGTCCAGGTGACCCTAGGCAAGGTGCCTGGTCTTTCATACCAATGCCCACTGCAAGCAAAGGCCAGGCAATCTGCAGTGAGAAAACTGATCTTAAGACTGTGCATGCTGTCCTCCAGCCGCCCGTCCCCCAGGTTGCTGTTGTGTCTTGTTAACAGAAGTACCATGGCTTATTGCAACGATACGGGTGCTGATCTCAGCTATCGAGCAGATCAGATTCTGAGAGCGCCAAGAGGACCTGGAGGGCTTTGTAGATGAAAGCCACTGGGTTGAATTGCATTCAGAAGCAAACGGCACCATGCTGAGCTCAGATGTAACCTGCTTAGTGTAGCTTACAGTTCCGGCTCTGTAGTAACTGAAGCTTCCTCTGTGAGGGAGGAATTGGTGTTTTCTGTGAGGTGGCAGAGGACTTGTGTCACCTGCTCTGGTGGGAGCAGAAAATGCGTTTTTGGGAGAATGTGGGCATAGGTGGGATGTCTCAGCTCTGGACTAGCTCTCTATGGGTCCTGACAGTCCTCATGGCTTGAACTGCCTCAGCCTTATGCTAAGTTATTCTGGTGGGCTGTGTTTGCACGGATCTGCAGAGTATAGGGAACATGAAGGACCCAACTTTGTATGCATGTTCTCTAGATTGAGAACTTGGTCAGGACTCGGACTTACCTTCCTCTGTGCACAGAGGCTGAAGCAAGGCAACAGTTGGCTTATTACAGTGAGTATTAATTCTTTGTATTAACTGGTAGTAGAATTAAGTGAGCAATTTATTTCATTCTTGGAACAAATTAGGATGCTCTTGAAGTAGAACCCCTATCTACTAGCATAGTACCCAGTGTAGACTCTGTCATTTCGAGGAAATATTTCAGCTGCGATTGCTGTTTGTTTTAATGCTGAGCTTTTGCCAAGGCAGGGCAAGAAAAGATGCAAACACTTTCTGCATGGAGGTATTTGCCGCGGTTGAGACACTGATGTTTTCCTGCAGCCACTACAACTCCTCTCCTGCTCTGGTGATGACATGGTCTTGCAAAGCTTCCCAGAATCACAGACCTCTCCCTCCCAAATGCAGTAATTCCTGGAATGGCGATACTTTAAAGTGGTTGCTGGAGGTATCCAGAGTGATGCAGGTGTATTTTAGGATACTTGTGGGCTGGCTCATTTCTAGATTGTGGTGTTGTATACTTTTGTTTCTATTTTTAATCACTGTGCTAGTTTGCAGGGAAGTTTTTTATAATGTCAATGTCTGCTGCAACACATGCTGAATAAATCATTCAACAGAGCCACGTATTGTTTTTGAAAGCTGCATCAACTCTGAGCATAATGGCAAATTATGAGCAGCAGTGACCAGGAAAGAGCTGCATCCGTGATACTGTTTCCATTTGATTTGGTCTCTTCAGCTTTTTAAATTTACCGCTTTGATTCGGAAATTCCCAACGACCTCTGAAGAGCGGCAGGTTTTATCCTCTCCCCTGATGCTGGGGGCAGCTGGGAGTCAGCCCTCAGCACAGTTTGGAGTAGTCTCAAGGGCTGTTGTAGCTGGTGCTTTCAGGGAAGGCTCCCGAGGGGTTGCTTTTTTGGCCTAAGGTTGCCAGAATGTCGGAAGCTTATGTGTATGCCCTGACATTCCCTGCTGCCAGGGGCCAGGGAGGCTCACTGCCTGCATGGGCTTTTGTGCACAGAGCAACGCTGCCAGCAGAGCAGGATTTCCAGGTCCCCCACTGGCAACAACCTGGAGCACCTTTGTGTGCTGACTCGACCCTGCCTTCTCCCAGGTAGGCTCTCTCTGAAGTCCCTCTGCCGTACTGCCGTACAGAAAATAGTTTGAAGAGAGTTCTCTTCTTCCCCCCACCCCCCCCCACCCCCAAGTTGTTAGCGTAAAATTCAAATAGGTTAAATATGTTTCATCTCTCTAACACTGGGAGGGGACAGAGGTCTGGCTAGCCCAGGTAATCGTAGCAGAATTCAAAGCCCATCGTTGTGCTTTCAAGCAGCAATAGGTTACTCATTACCGCACCTTTGAACAGCTTCCCTGTGGGTTGTGTGCGTCTCAGCCACCATCGCTACTGGCACCGATCAATTAGTGTCACAAGCAGATTTAGAAAAGGGCCAAGCAGGGAACGTGTGTGGAGCTATTCTCCCACCTGCTGTTCTTACTGGTGAAGCTGGAGGGATCTGGCCTGCTGGCATGGTATCTGTTTGGGAGCTAATTAGTTTGGGAGGTTACAGAAAGCAGGAAATATAAGCTGCCTGATTGATCTCCTCCACAGCCCTGTAAAGGGAATAGGTAAATGTCATTTTCATAACACCAGCATTAAAATTGAGGAGTAGAGGCCAGATGTGCTCCCTGGCCACAGTCCACAGCTGCCGGATCCAGGAGCATGGAGACTGGAGCAGATACCTCCCTGTGAATATCTGGGGTGGGGGAAACTGCCCCTTTCAGAGGGAGCCCCGAGGGAGCATGAGCAGCAGGTGACCGCGGTGAACACACAAGGAGAGCCTGTGTACATGATGCGCTTTAAACCCGCTGGAGCCAGTCTTCTCCAGAGGGCCACATCATGAACCGTCCTACTGTTTGTCCCCACCCTGGTGCTGTAGCTGCAGTCCGTTAGATTATGCCCCTCGCTTTTCCAAATGCTTCTCTCTCTGCTTTCTGTAGCCTGTGCTGTCTGGCTGCTGGAGGGGAGACTTGATAAGTGTGCTTTATGCAGTACATCTCACCAATCAGGAGGCAGGGGGTTCTGGCTCCTGCCTAATTACTCAGGTCAGTGGAAATAATGACAAGGTTTTTCTTAGATGTGCATTCAGAGAAGTCTGCAGTTAAGATTCTATCAAAAATGAAAAACAGTGTGCAGCAAAATAATTATTTTTGTAAGGCTTTTCAGTTTTTACCGATGATGAGGGAAACAGCGGGAGTTCACAAAGGGAATATATTTTATTGATGCCAAGGAATTATTGCATCGGTATTAGAACTTCAGGGGCATGTAAATGTTCAGGACAGTGAAACATTGCACTGTTATGGAAAAATTGTGCCTTTGAATAGGAGAGAAGAAACATTTAAATGTTGTAAGAAAGTTATTTCTACAATTGTCTGGGTGATTTGGAAACATGCTACTGCTCAAGTGGGTCGTGGACAATTCTTCTTGTCCTTCCTCTTATGCCATTCACCTATATCAGTGGGATATTAAAAAAAAAAAAAAGAAGATAATTTTTTACCTGCATTTAACAAAAACCCAACAGTCAGCGCCTGTTGAAGAATGAGTGATTAAGGATGAGATTCACTTTAAGTCACTGTCTGGAATTTGTGTTGTTCTAAAATGTTCCAAAGTTTTTTGTTTCGGTGAAGAAAGAGGAGTGCTTTCTTTTCCTTTGCCGTAGTGTCCGACTTCAGTGTTCCACACTAATAAGCGAAAGCCAAAATTTGTTTCTTGATGGGTCAAAGAGAGAACCCACAGTGCAAGCTGTGTGGTGTTCAGAGACCCAGCGCCTTGCTTTGCAACCAGCAGCACAAATGCTTCCCTTGAGGGCAGCGTTCGACGTGGCGTGGGTCTGCACAGGGACTCCAGGGCCAGCTCAGGAATGAGCAGCAGTTGCCGTCTGCTCAGCGAATGAGGCACACTGATACCCTGCTCAGGTATCTGCGTAATGCTGCAGTGTGCCGTGTAGATACCAGGACTGCTTTCCAAGGGTAGTGAGATCTATCTCTGAGGTACCTTTCACATCTCCAGCTGCCCTCTGCAGGTGCGGTTCTCTTTTTTTCTGTTTCCCTCTGACCATTTGAAATGCACATCTCGTTCACTTAAATTTGCTGCTTATTGTCAGGAATGAAAACTGGGTTCTCTCTGAGGGAGAAGTGGGCAGTTAGGAGTCTAGATCCACTTATTCCTCTTTCTTAAAGCTTTCTTTCTCCATACTGGTAAGTTGATGCCAGTTATAAATGTGTTTTCTGTTTTGGTTTTAATGCCATTTCTATGCTGGCCAAAACCTTGTTAGGCAAAAGTCTAATTGTAGCTGCAATTATACTTGCATAGCTTGCTTAATTAGAGGACCATTGTATGCTCTACCACCAAACATACTTTTGGGAGATGAGAATTGCTAGAACAAATTTTGCTGGAATAGTTACAGTAGTGGAGCCTTTTCGACACCAGCCCCAGCCTTGCCAGGACCACGCAGCTGAGCAGCTGCTGAAGAAACCCAGTACCCACAGGAATGGGCCCTGAACAGCACATTCGTTCATTGCCTCTCAGCTGAGCATTGCTCTTGAGTCTCGGCGTTTGAACCTGCTAAGAGGTTTAGAGAAGAAAACACCTGGAAGCTCTCTGGAAGTGGAGCTGAAGAGGATCCATGTTTCACAGCCTCTCCTGCTCAAGCTCGGTCCTGTCCTTGCATTCATCTTTTAAAGAGATCCCATGCTCCGACATTTACATGTCTGCCTTCCCCCCTTCAACAGTGCAAGACTCCTTGACCTACTATTCTTAACCTTAACTGACAAAAAGAGTGTAATATAAATAGGACATTTATAACCAGCATTGGAAATCTCTTCTGTTGTGTGATTATCTACAAAGTGTTATTACCCCCTTTTTGCACAGGAAAATACGCCTAGATTTTCATTGATCCATCTTGAATCAATGCTTTTAAAAATCTTAGACACATTTTACTTAAGAGCAAAAGCATGCATTTTATGTTTTGACATGGTATTATTGATTGGAAAGGAGAGAGCAGTGCTCTCCACCTGACTGTCTCCTCAGTTTCCTAGTCTGGCAGTGTCTGGTAGCACAACCTCCTTAATGGCTTTGCTCCTGTTTTCTCTGCTTGTTGCCTCTCCTCTTTATCCTCCCAGTCCTCAGCACGGTGCCTTTCTCGGTTTTTTAAAGTAATCAATATTGTGCTCAAGCCTCCTGCTGTTTGCTGTCACTCATATTTGGCACAGCTATAAATTATGTATGGGTCTTTCTCGGCCCATATAACATTTCTATTGCATTTGTCAATTGCTAATCAATAGTTCACTTTTCTTATCCTCAAAGACACACATGTTCTGAAGTTTTAATGCAAGCAGATTTCCCCCTTACACGTAGATGAGGAGAGCGGCGAGGCTTCAGCTAGGAAGCTAGAAGCTGCAGAGGCACAAATCTAGACCTGGTGTTGTGTTTGAGAAGACATTAACATAAATCCTCTATCTACAATGCTTTGGTTTCTGCATTTCAGTGTGGAGCTACTTCCTACATAGGCGTGGTAGGCAGTGTTTTAGCGTGGCTTTGCTTACCTGTGACCCTTGCAACCTCCACCGCACAAGATGCTCGCAGTGGTAGAGCGTTTGAACTTCCAGAGCTAATGGCATCTGACATTTAAGTCAACCTTAAAGAAATCTCGGCAAACCCAGTCACTTAAACTAATATGGCAGTGTCTCTTTAAGGAGGCATATTGACAGTCTTTGTAAAATGTCATGTTATGTTGATGACTCAATCAAGTGCACGAGTCTCCCCTCCCCCCTCCCCAAGTTTTCACAAGCTTTGAAATTGGGTTGTAAAACAAAAAAGGAACAAATAATTCTGTTGTATAAAAAGTGCATTTTAAAAAAGTTGGATTGCTGACTATCTGAAATAAGTGAGCAAGCCCTGTAGCATCAACTTCTGCTGCAACATCTTTAATACATACACAAGTGCTGTTAGCTGAGGCAAGGAGAAAGTACCAGTGGAGTGAGACTGCTTGAAACCATATCTTGCTTTAGGCAAAACAGTGTGCTAAAAGAGCTGAAAACAAGAAACGCTGCCTACTGCTATCCCTGCAACATTAAACATCAAAACTCAAGCCATTTGCTACTGAAGGTTGGTCGCTTGAATAAATGCTCGAGATTGAGAAACTGCTGGTCACAATGGGGAGAAGAGAGAGCTTATTCTTTCAAAAACCTGACACCTCTCGTCACTCCAGAAGACCAGTTACTGCCTAAATAAATCCTCAGTCAGGGCTGTTGGCTGCAGATCCTGGAGCTGCGCTCAACGGAGGGATTTGCTAGAGCACTCTCCGTTTACAGCTGTGTGCTACAGCACTTTCTGATTTGGAGTCCAACAGGGTTTAACCTTCAGGCCATGTTGTAAAGGTCTCTTCTCTTTGGACCAGGTGGTGCCACTTTTACTCACACTGAGTAGTATCTTCCTCCTTAAGAGGGCTGACATCTCAGGTAAACTACACCGACACGAGTCCAGCTGTCTGGCTTTTCCAAGCTTTACTGATGGGAGAGTGGGTTTTTAACACGGCATAATTCTCCAAATTGCAGAGGGCTGAGGGGAGTTTGAGTGACTGCTCAGTGTCCAGGCTTTTGCCTGCAGACAGGGTAGATGTGAGCCAGGTGTCATGCGGCAAGGAGAGACTGAAACGATAAATGCTTGTGCAAAGGGGAATGCAGCTGATCTGTGCTACAGCGACTGACTTTTTTATCATAAGGGAGTATAGAGGTTTTGATAACAGATTGGCATTTTAAATGGTAAAGAGATAGTATGGAATAATAAATAGTAATTTCCTAGAAAGTTGATTCCCTAGCATGGGTTAAACCTCTTTCTCTGAGACAGTTTGAGGATTTGGGGTGGTTGAGCAGAGGAGTTTCGCTGACTGGATGGTGAATCCAGATCACAGAGATCTAGGGATGGAGATCTGCATCTGGCTCACGGAGATCTCCACCTGGATCGTGGATGTCTAGAGGTGGAGATCATGGAGATCTCAGTCTAAATCATAGAGACTGGTTTGGGCTATTCCAGGTTTACAAAGGTATGACAAAGAGTATTATGCAGCGCATTGCCTTTCAGCCTGCCCAGAGGTCCCACCTACCTGAACACAGCGAGAGGGTCCCTGCCCCAGGAACGCATGGCCTGAGCAAACAGGACAAATGTGGGGGGGGCACAAGGAGTAAGGGAGGGACTTCTCCAGTATCATAAGGCACAGGAGAGGCAGACTTGGGTGGCGTGATCACCTCTACTGCCTTCCTTCTGAAGCTTCTGCCCATTAGGAGAGCACCATTAAGTACTTAATAAGTTCATTTGGGAAGGGCTCGCTGCCCCATGCCTTGTGCTGAGCATCAGAGTCACTTACAGATGAGCCGCATGTTTCTGTGTGCAGCAACCCTGTGCCTGTGTGCTGCTTATTGTACTTCTGGCAGGGTTTTATCCAGTTACTTCTATCACAATATATTAGATTTCTGGACTGAACTTACAGAAAAAAAAGAGAAAACATGGGAAAGGTGAATTCAGAGTGTAAGTGAAAATTCTTTGCAATGAGAGAAGTGGGTTGTGTATGTACCGCATAACAAACACTTGGGTATGATCTGTGCTGTTTGGCTTCAGTAGCACCTCCTCTGCCAAAGGCTGAGCTACGTGACAAGTCAGGCAATCAGGAAAAGTGCAGGCTTTCGGTTCAGAGTCGTAGCAAAACCCTTCACTACGGGAACCCTATGGGCTTATGGCACTTAGCTAAGAATCCAGAAATACTGTTAAATTTTGTGACTTTTAACTCATCTTCTGATTCTGGAGGACTAGTTATTGTTGAATGTGTGATGCTGAATTGTAAGGGACATCAGACAGTAGCCCTTTCTTTTTTGTCTCCTTTCTTTCTTGTTTCTGGCAAATGGGGACAGATTAGCTGAGGTTGAGTGACGAGGTCACTGCCCTCAGCTATCTGCTGTGTCCCCACTGCATGGTCAACTGAGCCATTTGTGAATTAGCTGCTGAGCCACTGATTCCTACAGCACAGAGTTTTAAAGTGGGCTGAAATTGTTTATGGTTAACCTGCGCGTTAGTTCAGAAGATGAACCATGATGCAGAAGTGGCTTGGATGCTGCTGTAGCAAGGCTGGGACAGATGGTATGGGACAATAACACTTCCTTATCTATCAGGCAGAGCTGATGCTAGGTGTCTTTTTGTTTGTGCCATCTGAGGCAATGAGCAAGGCTCTTACAGCTTGTTATAATTTGTATTTGTCCCTACACAACCTATGCGCTCGCTCTCTCCTGAGAGCTCTTGTAGCCGTTTCATTCACCGCCTCTTCCCAGTGCAGACAGGGTTTCTGTGCAGGCGCAGGACCCACTAAAGTCAGCAGAGAAACCAAGGGTGAGAGACTGGGCCATGCAGAGAGAGTTGCAAGATGAATTAATTTTTTTTTTCCAGTTTGAATTTCTAATAAGGTATTTTTCCTGGTTCTGTTGGAGCTTAGAGCATCCCAGGAACACGTCTTTATAAATATCATTCCTATATAATTATTTTTAAAGACACTTGGCAGAATGAAGGCATACTTCTCTGTGACCCACTGGTCAGCTCGGTGTCTGCCCACAGGCAGTATTCAGGATGTGTTGTTTTGATAGACATACCAGCCAACTTGCATGCATCTTTCAGCCTTCGTTGTTTCTGTCTGTAGGGCACCTTTTCATACGTGGGAGTGGGGAAAAGAAGGATGAGCTTATCCACTGCAGAATATACTTCTCAGTGCATCCTTGCATGTTTTGCTTCTCTAGAGTTTGTGTTTTACCTTAATATTGAACACTTCTATTTTAGAGCAGATGGTTAGGAAAGCTAGCAGGGAAAGAGCACCTTTTCTTGCTGAGACCCTAAGAATTGCTTGTTTGAACTCTCTTTTCCCTGATGTCTGCGCCAGCCAGGCTGCGCTCTCACGGTGCTGCAGAGGGCTCAGTGCCCAGCAGAAGGATTCCCAGGCAAACCAGATTGCTGGCCACTGAATGGTGCGAAACCTTTCCGTCGGTGAAAATCCTCCATGGTCCTTCCAAGCCCTGCTGAGCAAGACCAGAAGTGCTGCTCGTTTCCTACGGGCTCTAATTCTCATGGCGCCGATGGGAGCTGCTCATCCCCTTTGGGGAGAGAATGGGAAACAGGAGGCCAGGAGCCCTGCTGGCGCCCGCTGCCGAAAGTCTGCAGAGGGGCTGGGTTTGCAGGATTGTAAATCATCTGGAGCAAGAGAGCTGCATTAGTTAATCCCAGATGAGGATCAGATCACCTGCCTTGCAGCCCAGACCATTTCCCCGGGACCACTGCACTGGCTCAGATCCTGTTGGCTCTAATTCCACCCTTTGTTCTATTTTTGTACGGTAGGTTTTTTAATTAGTAATTCTGTTGAATTTATAACACATTGCGACTGCACGTCCCCTGAGCATAAATAGAGCACAGAGAAGAAAGGAGGCAGTGATTTAATGCCAGATCATCGTGGGCCCAATTCATAAAAATGTTATACTTTTTATGTAGGAAAAGGAGTGTCCATGTAGCGTATTTGGAATTCATTGAATCTTCTTTCTTATGCATAAAAGTTGCCAACTGCTCATTACTCACTGAAGGGATTCAAAACTCAAAAGAGGGCAGAGGCAGAAGAAAAACGAGCATGCCCTACTTAGTGTGTAAAATTCAAATATTAAAAAAAAAAAGAAAATCTGGCAGGGATACAGGGTAAGTAAATCATCCCTTTAAAAAAGAAACCTCTAATAATTACCTAAGTACAAGATTCATGGCTGATAACTAGTCAGAGCAAAGATATGCGCATAACCTTACTTCAGCTTTTAAACAGCACTCGTGATTATTATTGTTTTAAACAATGGCAAGTCTGTTTTCCTAGCAAACTGTATACTTCAAACAAAACTTAAATATATTTATTGGGGGAGCCACATGCAGGAAATAGATTATTAGGGGAGAAGATGTTCTTCCATTTACGGTGATCCTAGAGCAGAGAATACAGAGAAAGCACATTAAGAAGCACTTCACATTTTTCCTTTGCTGTAACCCAACCCAGACTTGTGCCCAGAAGAGACAGCCTCCTTTGATCATTGCAGATCCATATTGACATGTCCCATGCCATCCTTCACTCTCTAATCTCTCAGCACTGTGCACATTGAACACATTGCTGTACGCACACTCATTACCATACCGAACAAGAAACCACATATACTGTACCAGAAACCACAACTAGACAAAAGTCATTGGTCAAAGATCATTTACATTCCTTTTTAGTTGCTTCTGCTCCCTCCAGAGAAACTCTGATTTATCAGGAGAATTGAGCTGTAGTTCCTTTCCTTGCACTTAGGTGGGGACAGGAGAGCCAAGGGGAGAAGCAGCAGCTTTACTTTGCTGTTGTTTTTTCTTTTCAATTGCCTGACTTCCTAGCTCGCTCTTTCCCACAGAGCATGAGAAACTTCTTTCTGCTGTCTCTTCTCATCCGTCTTGGTACCCTTCTTGGAGGAGAGAGAAGGTGGAAGGAGAGCGCATGGCACCCGTGTTGTAACTCAAAGTGCAAAAGCCTTGAAGTGGACAGAGATGCAGCTGTGTGTTACGAAATGCAAACCTGCTGTGTACCAAGTGGCAAAGCAGTACCGGCTCAGCGCAGTGTAGTTCCACAGCAAGGTGTAATTTAGGGGTTTGAACTCTTAGATGGGGAATAGCGTTGATATCAGCGGGTAAAAAATTAAAGGATGCTGAGAGTTTGTTTTGAAAGCACTGAGAGTGTTAGGCAATGGTCTAGCACCTCAACGGTGGTACTTCTGTAATGCAACATTTCAGCTGGAGAGCAGCAGTGCTGTCACAGCTGCAGCGGCCCCTCTGGTGTGAGCTGGGCAGCCTCTGGGTCCGTGTTTGTGGTGGTTCACCTTGCAGCAGGCCCCTTCTCACTCCTCCCCTAGGAGAGGGAGAAAGCATGCACATCTCCTTGGCATCTCCTCTCTACTGATAGTACCTCGGGGCACACCCTGAAGTTACATCTGTGCTTGCAGAGACCTCAACCCTCCCCAAAATACATCAAGAAATCTGGCGGAAGTGGCAGCTAGAGAAATAGCTAAGCATTTTTTGACTCTCAGGGCTGACTAGTATGTAGAAATCCCATCGCAAACTATAGAAATAGTTGCCGTCGGTTTCAGTGGGAGCAAGGTATAGCCTTTAATGAGGTCAGCTATAAGGGCATGGATTTGACATCAGAAGCAATTCCTGATATGCTTGTTATCTGCTCTCGGAGGAACCCTGGCTTGCTTTCACAGCCCGCAATATACCAAATCCAACAGCTTATTCTGGAGTTCTCTTTGGTTTTTTACTAATAGGCAAGACTCACGGACTAGACTGAAAGACATAATTATTGGAGACAGGGTCTAAGGTATGCCTCTGCACTCATTTCATACTGGAGATCTTAAGAGAACTGCAGGCAACTCTACCCACGCCTCCGATTTTTGAAGGGGATGACGGTTTCAGTTGGCAAAAGGCACTGAGCTCTGGTGTGTTGTTAGGTGATGCATTTTGAAAGCACGTAGCTATCAGATCCAGCACCCCATCCTAAGTCAGGTATGGCCAATTTCTTCCTCCCAGCCAGTATTTCCCCTGCACTTTGAAATGGATGTAATATTTTCCTGCCCTGCCATTCCCAGCTAGTGTACACAGTTTCTGCAACTATTTAAGAGCTGCTGAGTAGCATCATAGAAATGACCACATTTTAATGGTGCCCCAAGCAATTCCTGTCTACGTAAAGTTCATTAAAAAAAATTGCCTGGGATAAGAGCAGCTGCGTGAACATAAGATACTTTATTATTTTATTGGGCATCTGATTTGTATCTCACTTGCACAATTTTTTCACTGGATTGACCTTATTGCCCTCATTGAAGTTTACTAACAATTTATACAGATTAGAATCAGTCCGTATAATTATATATCATAATTATCAGCTGCTATAAATTGGTGTTGGTCCACTGAAGTCTAATTACACCACCTAAGGAGCTGACTCATTTGTTATGACTCTCTTATACAATAGACTGAAGCTAATTATACTGTATGTCTATGTATGCATCTTGGTGTGTATTTTCCGCCTCTCTTTATCCTCTTTCATTCCCCATTGCTTCTCCAATGTTTCCAATTACATTAGTTATTTTGCTCCCCATGGAAATAGTTTCCAAGAGACACTTTTGGGAGCCTGGAATTAACCGACAGTCTGGAGGCTCGATTTTGTGGCCTCGTGTTTGCTGTGATCTAGAGGTGTCAAATTGCCCACATTTTTACAAATCTAACCTTTCAACACATTTCAGAGTCAAATTTATAGCTGGATATATGCTTGCAGTTGCTTCAGTCTAACATCCCAAGCAGAGAATGTTTCCCCTCCTATTGGAAAATGAGCCTTTGCTGAAAAACGTGAGGAAACTGCATTTTTATTAGAGCTGATGCAATGGTGAGAAGCAGAAACCCTGGCTAACATTTTTTTCAGAAAGGCAGGAGAGAAGCAACCATGGACCGTCGCTGTTCATCCCAGGCTCTGTCCGACTGTGAAGCGACCTTGCACATACACCACACAGTGCCGTTGAGGAGCAGGCAGCGCTGCTCGGCCCTTCGGTGGGATCTGGGGAAAGGGCCTGCAGGCTCATCGTGTCCCTAAACATGTTTCAGACAGCTCTGAGACGTACTTTGCTATGTTGCCATATGATCCAAACCAACTTGTCTGATGACTGGTAGCAAGTTTCAACTGTTACTAAATCAGCTGGGGAAAGCTTCCAGAGATGGTGTTGGGTATGTGAGATGGAAGTGTCCAGATAAAGAGAGCATGCAATGGGTATATCTAATGCTATGGTGAGTTTCCAGGAAACAGCTGACATGAGGCTCATTTGAATTTCTAGAGGCTGGGAAATTTAAACATAATACATTTAAATGTAGCTAACATTTTTCTTTTGCTCAAGCGTGCTGAGATCAGATTGCCATTTTCTTTACCTTGTTCTGCCTTAAAGTGCCTGCAGTCATTTTATTCACTGATTTGTTCTGTATTAATTGTAGTGGTGTGGCTTGCTGAGCAATAGGTACACAACCGTCCCAGCACTCTTGTTGCTGTAAGGATAACGCTGACGTGACAGGTTAGCCGGAATCACTGTTCAGCTTCTGCGTCCTTGCCGGGTGAGGCAGCGGCGTTTCGGCAGTGCAGGCCCCTACATGCTGCGGGGCAGGCAAAGGAAGGTGCAGGGTAACTGCAGACAGCACAGCCTCTGCGAGCCTTGAAGCAGGGTGAAATGTATGAATGCAGTGGATGCACAAACAGTATTGAAAAGTAATCTCATGTTTAGCGGGACTCTGTGTAGCACACTGTGTTTTTAGTGATCAAATTCATGTCCGTTGTGGTCACCTTCTCTGTCCTTCCAATCAAGGCAAATGTCACGCAACATCTATTATGGCCTGGAGAAGTAAGGGTCAGGAACACAAACTTAAATCAAACTCAGTGTGTCGTAACAGCTGTAGGACAGAAGAGTGCTTTAACCACTGCTCACACCTTGTTCTGCCTACAGGACAAAAGACAAAAACTGAAAGAAATAAATGCCTCGCCTTCATGCCATAGCTGTTCCTCATCTGTTTCAATAAGTGATGTGAGCTCCGTGGGAAGGTGAAAACCTCAAGCTCCCCCCCAAAAAAGTTGACTTTTTCTTTTCTTGGTCTGTGTAACACCTTTCTAGTAAATCACCTCTCTGCTCGGGATCAGGTCATCTCTGTTTCCTCCAGAAAAGCTGCTTCTGTGATGTACTGTGTTCAAGCCCTGGCTTCACATTGTGCAATTATGGTGTTAAAAAGAGGGATCTTCTGTCAGGTACTTCTGTTTAGGTGAGCAACTGATAAACAGATTAAAGTTGAAACTGTGGGGAAAAGTAGATTCGCAATTAAACCATCAAAGGCAACGCACAGCAGATTTTGTTAAATCCCCTGGTTTTTAACCAGGTGGAACCACATCACTTTAGCAGAGAGGTGAGGCTGTGGTTTTATCAGTGCAGCAGCGGCGAGATGCCGCCCTCCGCACAGACTGTTTACAGTCTTTATCCCTGGTTCTTCTCTAGTTTCAGCTGCTTATACTCGTTGTGTGAATTTATTAGTCACTTGTAATTTCTTCATTGATTTTTGTTAAACTGTTTCCTGGCTCATGATCTTGGCAACCTATTTCTGTTGGTTAAACAAGCTGGCTCGTTAAGCAGGTTTTCCCAATGTCACAGTTCTAGTATTAACTCTCTTTATTGAGTAATGCTGCTTCTTATCCAGGATGAGATCAGACTTCATAACAAGTGGATCAAAGCCATGAAGTTTAGATCCAAAATCGGAGCTGAATCCAAGCATTCCTGAAATTTGAGGATGTTTGAATTGAGTTCTGGTTTGACCCTGCCATGGAGAAAGGTTCAAGCGGTAAAGTTCAGAGTTGAATTTGTATTATCTCATTAATTAAAGGAGTTTTTAGTCCTGTGTTTTGATGTTGGGTCCATCTTTGATAACCAGTGGTCAAATGTGATGAGCTCCTAAACTGCCCAGCGAAGAGGTTTAACACCTGCTGAGATATGTGGCACGAGATTTCCCCAGAATTGCTCTGTTGTATTTAAAGAACGTAACTCGTGCTGGCAGCTGGAGAAACCTGGTCAGTTAATAGATGGAAACCTAAGAAGCAGCAAAGGGCCAAATTTTTTATCAGAGTACTTTGATTCACATTAAATGCTACACATTTCTGAACACTCTACTCGGGTTTCTACCCAAATACCAAAGGGCTGTTATAGCAGTATCCATAACAAAGGCAGAATTACTGAAACCTCATGTGAGAAATGCTGTTCTTAAGATTTCCTTCAGTTGAGTTTTGCAAATGAAGTAATGTTGATTTGTTCAGAGATGGCCCAAACGTTCATATTGATTTTGTGGGGTGTACACCCAAACATCTGAACTGTGGTAAAGGTTTGACCCATTGCCGTCCCCGACGCCCAGACCAACATGTTACGGTGTGCAGTGGTGCAGATAATATTGCGTTTCCCTAAAGCTTTTAACGCTACAGTGTGATGAAGACACATCTTGATGTATGAGTTTCAAATCCAAAACCTTATCTATTTTACCAGTATTTCAAAAGAAACTCCTCAGAATGCATTTTAATAATGTAGATTCAGAATCTTGTATGTTACTTATTGGCAAAGAATTATTCCATTATGAGTGGCTAGTTTAGTTTTATTCTTCTTTTTAACAATGAGAATAACAGTTTTCCTATATAAACACACTTTTGCACTGGCAAATATTTAATGTGTTTCAGCCAAAAAGAAACACAAGCGTAATAACTGTGTAACTAGGATCATTCTGGAAAGAGCCATGAGTTGTGTAATTGTGGCTTGGTAGTTTATATAATCTAGGAAAACTGATATAAACCTTTGAAACATTCTGAAGTTTGTGTCATGCCAGAGTTTAAATTAACTCTCTGTTCCTGTTCCCCATGCTCCATGACGAGTGAAAAAGGAACTATCAGTAGGCTCTTCATGAAGTATTCTAAAAAAATTCCTCTAACGTGAAGATTTTTGTATTACAAACTAGCAAACTAGTCATCTTCTTGTTTCTGTCTGCAAATTACGTTAAAAGCAACTATATACATCATTTCTCCTCTAACAGAATTGCTGTAGGGACCCATGATCCTATATGGGCCCATACTATGTTAACCTCATGAACACATCACTTCCTCTTTATAATTTCCCTTCATTATGAAGAATTTTGTACTGAAAAACTTTGACAATGTTGGCCTAAATGAAAGGGATTGTAGGAGGTAAATATGGGTTTCTAATAGTGCAGCCAGTATTTTTAGAGGCTTCCAGCTTTCACAGTGACATCCGTGTTCGTCGTAGTTTGACTTTTATATTTGAGGAGACACGAACAGCAGAAGAAAAGACTCTATGCTTATATATTTGCCAATTAATCATCTTTGTAATGTTAAATTAAAAGGGAATGGCTTCTAGCATGTGCATCGGATTACCTCTGGTGTGCACCTTGTCCATGTCACTTACACTTTTTTCTCATCTGTAACTGGATCTAGTGACACTTACCTATTGCAGAGAGATGTCATGAAGATCCATTTCATGTTGTAAGGATATTCCATCAAAAGGTAATTTCCAGGGCTCAATACCATCAATACCTCCTATTGATTTCAGTGGGGTTTACAGTGAAAGTAACACTGCATCCAATAATAATGTGAGAATCAAATGTCAAGTTTAGCAGAAATATTGCTGGTTTTCCGTCTCCAGTGGATTAATTCCTCTTTTATCAACCTGTAAAGATTACTGATTTGACTTCGTTCACAATGAGCTATGCCAAACACATTTGAGACGAGCATCAGGAGTAGAAAGTTTCCACTCTTTCCTGTTTTCCTGGATACTTTTGAAATTATTTTCATGTGTTCAGCATTGCTATTGCCACTTAAAATCAAAAGGAGGAAAAAAATGTTTAACATGTGGTATTTAGCTAATTGCCGGTCTCCGAGCAGGGCTGTAAATTCCAGCAACTGCACATAAAGGTAAATTTGGGGCCTGTCCATACTTTTGGTGCTGAGGTCAGTGCAAAAGTATTAGAAGTAAGTGTGAATGCAGTAAGATGGATGCTTCTATTTTACTTTGTCTCTGAAAAAAAAAAAGAAAGATGGATTAACATAAAGAGCACTTTATTCTGAGAGGGTGCATCTTGTGTTTATAAGATGGTTTATGACCTGAACGTCTATTAGAAGCAGTATTCTCTAGATCCCTGAAATTTCACACGATAGCTTTGCAGTGCCGTGTCCAAAAGGTTTGGGTGAGTCTAACAGAACGTGCTGGAGCTGTTGTCCTTGAAGCCTCTGTACAAAACACCTGACGCCTTTCTGTGCCAATGGGAGAACCTCTCTCTGTTTTCCCAGCGGGTTGTAACAACTTTCTCTTCTGCCTAGGCCCACTTAGACCACATTGCCTTGCTAGCTGCAATAGGAAGTTTTAAACAAAATCTTAAAATGTGTGTTTATGCACAGTGCCAGATTTCAAGTACAGGAGAGAATCCTGGTGCCAATTTATTACTAATTGTCCCTCCTGGCTGTGTCTGTTCGACTTCTTAGAACAGCCAACCCTACAGATCACTGTAAATACTAATCTTCTTATACTTAAGGTATCAGGTTTTCTTTGATGTTACCAAACATGTTGACTCTTATCTTGGTTGAATGCACAATCCAGACACAGTTATCATTAATAATGTTGTGTCTGCTGCTTCATTATGGAGAAAATAGCACGATGCTTCCTTTCAAAACGATAACTTTTCTGCACTTCGGTAATGATCAAGCCTATTTGATTTACACCCTATTTAATGTTCAAAATGACACATTTACTTCCCTGAATCTAAAAAGAAGGCTAAGGCCCTGATCCTGATAATGTGTATGTACGTGCTTAGCTTAGCTTGACAGTCACAAGCCCCTTCCAGCAAGTAATATACATGAATAAATATGTGCAGGACTGAGGTCCCATGCTCCACTTGCTTGCACTACTGTCCTGAAGGCAAGGATTTTTCTAATATATATAGTCAGCTTTCAACTCACAAAGGGTCTGTTAGCTTTAACTGGCACAGGCGGATCCATTTAATTCTCTATTCATGTGATATTCTGCCAAGTCATTAGCTTAAGTGGAACAATTCATGCAAGTAAAGGCTTTTGGGCAGAATCCGAAGAGTTAAAAAAATTACATGTACTAAATTTCATTACATAGAAGATTAAAAGTCATTCACTAAATTCCGTACTCTTGTAAACATAAGGCCTGATCCTCACCTGAAGTAAATTGGCATAGAGCTATTGACTTCACTGGTGCCACTGCAATTAATATCAGCTGAGCAGAAGTCCATTTTCTATACAGTGACATTTTAGTCTCTTCATGACTCATTAACTTGACCACATACTCCCCGTGAACCTGATCTAAAACCTGTATCTCAATTACTTGATCATCCTAAAGAATGGCTAATTAACAACTTCATGCTTTTAAAAAAAAAAAAGGAAAGAAAGAGATATATTTTGATGTTTTCCATTTGGCAGAGTATTATGTTATGAATAATATAATATGCATTTCAAGATCTTGTTAATTTTGATGTGATAATGAATGGGAATTCCTAGTGGAATTTTTGGTCCAGAAATATGAATGGTATTAGCTCAACAGTTACATGATTAAGCAATAAGACCTGCTGAGGCAGGCACTACTCAGAGATGATTGACTGCTTTAATTGATTGACATCCAGAGGTAAAGCCAAGGGCACCAATTTACAGATCAGGTCAATTATCTCCTGGTAATGCCCACTTGGTATGTCTTATTGCTATGCTAATATTAACTGTTATTGAAACATTTTAATGAGTTTTTAATTTAAAAGTGGTAAATTTAAAAAGGGTGAACATTAAATTATTCAACTTGAAATAATGAGAACAGAAATATTCTGCTTTGCTAATGGTGATGTAAAAGTTTTGTTGTGCATACCAATACTTCTAGAGATCATTTTAGTTCGTCTCCTGGGGAAGGCAAATTCTGTTTGGCACTTAATAAAAACCCACAATTGTGGCAGCACAAAATACCCTGGAATCACCTGAGCAGCTCCCAGAGCCTGGGAAATAACCACAGACTGCCACATCCAAACGTTAGGTGGAAGGCCACCCCAGGCAGAGGATGCTTCCTGTAATGATGTTAAAGGTCTACTTACGGAGGCAATCGAAGGCGCTCAGCGTGACCCCAAGTAGGGGTCTCTAATAGGAAGGGAGCCGAGTGCAGGATTGGGCACGTTTCTCGTAGGGGAGAGACGTGCATCCCCACGAAGGTGGCACACCCAGGCTCTGCAGCCACCCACCCAGGCATTCCCCCACTTTCGCCACTTGCTATTGAAGCATAGGCACGAAGCGCAGCATGGGAACCCAGCTCTGTTTGCTGTTCTTGACAAGATCTCGTTCCTGTAATTTAACCCAGTGTTTGTCAAGGAAGATTTCATTTCAAAGAGCCCCATGCTTTTTACAGAGAAAGGGATGCGAGTCCTCTGGCTCGCTTTCCCACCCCAGCCAGCTGCCCAGCAGCTTGCGGCTGCTCTTCTGCTCCAGGTTAACCAGCAGAGCTGGCAAGGTAGAGTGTGTGTCGGCACTTCAGCTCATGCTGTGCAGGAGCACTGGGAGATGTGATATGTGGGGTCTCAAGGGTGCACAGAGCTACTCTGAGGGCCAGGTTAGAGAGAGAGACCTTCTGTTGAAGTTGCCGGGGGGAAGAAGAATATGGATGCAGATACCGTGTGAGCATGCAGTGGCAACCAGGAAGGTCCAAGATATAAGGTCCTCTGTGAGCAATCGGCTCACTCCTCTAGAGCACGGGATCTGGTATAAATAGGGAAGTAAGACACTTAGACATTCATTGAAAAGTAAAGGGTGCAGATGGTGTAGGCAGTTATTGAAACATACTGAAACTTTTTTTGTGTAGGACATGGAAAAGAACAGCTACATGGGTTGTATCCAATAGACAGGAACTGTCTTTCATTCATGTAGCCTCAAAGTAAAGTTTTAGGAAGGCTTTTAGGAAGGTAACCATCAGCATGGTCATGAAATCTGTCCAAGGGAAAACAGCGTTAAACAGATCTAGGAGATCCTTCAAGAAATGGTATTAAGAGCATGAGTGCAAAGTGTTCCTGTGCAAACAAAAGAGAGGAAGGATAGTAAAAAAACAAGTTCAGCTAAATCACAATTTTTTCACTTCAAACACTAGGAAGAGGAGAGGAGAGCAGCCTTAGGACCACAGATTTGTAAGCCTAGTGGGATATGGTTAGACAGACCAATGCACAAAATGCGATGCAGCTGGGACATCAGTGGCCTGATGAATTTCCTTGTAGTTCCTATAAGGAACTAGAGTAATCACAGGGCTTCTGGAAATGAAGATCGTGTCACGGGGCTAGAGCATAGCAAATATGGTGTCTTTCTCCAGAGGAGGAAGACTAGACATACAGCATTTTAGTAAGGCTTTTGACATCATCCCATATGTTATTTGCATCTGAAATCTAGGAAATTGGTTGAAAAGCCATAGTTGCTAGCAAAAGGGGAGCGGTGTGTGTGTTTAAAACTAGTGGGCTTCCTTGGAAGTCTGCTGCAGGCCCTGTACTTTTCAGTATTTTCATTAGTCACGTGGATCATATAGGCTGTAGTATCTCCAACACTGAGGGTGTTCAGGAAGATGTCAGACAAGTATCTGTCAGGTGTGACACAGAACAGTTGATCCAGCCTTCAGGCAGGAGCATGAACTAGGTGACCTCCACGGTTCTTCCAGTCCCATCCTTCTGTGCCTCGTATCAAAATATTTGAAGCTAATATGCCAGAATTTAAACTGGAATGGCTGAGACAGAGGAAAATACTCCTTTCTGCCAGTCCTATTATGTGGGCTGTAACCTCTAGCAGAAGGGTGGGGGGAGTGAGGGATGCAGTAACATCTTAAATCACCACTGTAAGACTCAACAGAGCTCATCTGTCAGCAAGTCTTGACAGGAGAGTCCTAAAAAAACCCAAACAGGACAAGCAGGTCTGCAGACGAGGTGGGTTTTTCCTTGGTCTTTTTTTTCCCTTTCTCCCTCCATTTACTCTCTCTATCAGCACTTATTTAAGGGAAGACAAACTCAGTTATGCTGAGGTTCAAATGAAACTTTCCAACTTACAAAGTTTCATTGAGTACCAAATGATGCCAAGCAAGCTTGCCTGTCCCCGCCTCCTTGCGCGACCCCTGTCCCTGGGACCGGCACAAATACTGGTTATCAATCTCACAGGCAAGGGAAAGTTAAATGAAAGATTGAGGGAAACGTGCGTGATGACAGACTGGCTTTGCACACCCCTGTTGGGTGTTGCGGGTTGCTCAGTCGTACTAAAAGTGTAGCTGTAACATGAGATGTAAATAGCTTTTACATTATCGGGGTTTGGGGTCAGTACCTCAGACTGTCCATAAAAAAAGACTTTTGCAGATGTGGTGTGGGAGCCAGGGGACTTGGTTTCCTAGTCACCTTTTTGCTCTTTGGTTTCACTAACTGGGGTGGTGAACATTCCCCAGCCCTTGTGAGTGCTCTGAGCTGAATAGATGGAAACAACTGTTTGAGAGCTAAGGATTTAATCGTGCTACAAGGGTTAAAAAATGCTACTGGTAGTCTTATCCAAGGCTTGAAATACATGTTTACACAACGTACAATAAGGACCCAGAGTCACAAAAGAGCTAAATTATGCATTTAGCACTATGCTGAGTGCGGATTGTATAAATAAAAGCTCTAAATAGTTTTAATGCCTTATGTGTGTTTTCAAAATACCCTTTGTTAATGCTCTTGAGTTTGGAATAACTTTTATGGGCAAGGGATCAACAGTGATGTGAAGATGAATTTCACGCCCCTCTTAATCCATGCCATGAAGTTATTCAAAAGTCAGTGAAAGATCAGTTCCAGTTCAGCCCACACTGATGCCCTAATCTGCGTGCTGTCATCAGGCAATAGTGAGTTTGGAACATGCCATATGGGAGCCTGGCAGATGTTGCACAAACTGCCTTTTCCTTCGTGCTTCCTGGGCTTTCGTCAGTCATACGCTCTGTCACGGCAGCGTTGCAGGAACGGGATCATATCAACCCCACAGTAATTGCCCTAAGATTGCTTCATTTTGTCTATTGCACACCCATGGGTCTCTGCAGTGTTTGTTATTTTCCGTAATCCAGCCACATATCAGGAATTATGTTGCAGTATTATCCCTGTTGTTTCCGTTTGTAGTAGCAAGAGTTCACTGGCAACAACTGTTGCCAGTGGCTTTGGGGACAGGTAATTTTCCAGAGACTGCAAAATCCCAGCTAATGCTCCTTTGGGGGGTGGTTAAAACAGGATCCATCAAACCATACGGTATTTTGCCTTTTCTGACTGCTCATTGATGGAGAAACATCTGGATGGTGTTTGCAGAGGGCACTGGTTACACTAGCCCATGCACCAAGCCAGCCAGATGCCACCCAACATTGTGCAGAAAGCCGTGGTCAGCATAAAACTGAGCCTGAGCTAATAAGCCCTGCTTAGATTATTTTGCATTAATGTGACTACACAGCGTTTATATTCGATGTGGTGGCATGAGGATGAGCAGAACAGACACACATCCACCTGGAGAGGAGCACACAGACTTTACTAAAATCCCTCTCTTTGGCTCCTTGTTTCTATCATTGTCAAGGATGTACTGTTTCCTAGAGGTGCAACACTTCTTTCCGAAGCCAATTTCTTTTGCTCACTAAACTTACAGGTTTACTTCTGCATTTCATCTTCTGAATGGAAATAGGCTTTCCATTTCGCCATGCCGCTAAATGAGGATGTCATCTTTGTTGTTGCTTTTTGTTTATATGCAAGTGGGCTCCAAACGCAGCTACTAAGCAAGGCTGCTTCCAAATGCACACTATTGCACCGGTGTGTAACCGAGGTCCCCAAAATACAGCACATTGTGAGAGCCAGCAAAGAGCTGGTGGATTATTTAAAGGGACACATCACTTTCCCTAATCACCACTTTCAATTTTGTAAATACAGGAGACATTAGTAGGTGCAAATCTGTACTGAAATGCAGAAATCTCCTGGACTGGGCATCTTCTTTTTATAGTTATAAATAAATAAAATAAATCTACCATTAAACAGAGCTTTCCATAAACCCTTTAAGTTCCTCAAACTCAAGTATTTTGAACTGTTTTGGGCATTGGTCCTGTGGTAGTTGCTTCCCTGATGTCAGCTGAAATCTTGTCTGGATGGAGTTTGTTATAGTATCAGGTGCTTCTGCAGAACAAGTAATGGTCTATTACAGCGACAAACATTACTGGGTGATGTTACATCCCGTTGCAAAGTGTTTATTTTCTAGATATGAAGAAATGCAGGAAGGCATCAATCTATCTTTGATGTGTGTGCAAGAAATGGAATAGTTTAGTACAGCGAGTTCCTGTAAAATATATATATATATCGCAAAATACATGTCAATCAGAAGAACAGGAGGTAATGTCAGTTCCTTTTAAAGGGTGGAAGGACAGGGTGTCCTACAAGAAAACAGGCATTGCTGATTTGTGCCAAATCTCATACTGTTGTAACAGACTGATTTATTTCATTTAGCTTGATCACTGAGGAGTTTAGCTTTCAAATCACTAGAGCTGTAAGCAAAAGGAGAAAATACACATCATGCATGTATAGGCAATTTGTGCCAAACTATTCAAAAGCAATATAGGTTGTCAGCAAACAGGGCTATTTGCTGTGTGCTGGTATCTGCTATATGTCGCATATTATCTGTAACAACTCTGCAATTCGTTCTTTCGCTCTTGTTCTCTCTCTTTCATCACATTAGATTATGTAGAGGCACTTCAAGGTAAATTTTTAAAACTGTGTGGGAGATGCATGTTGGAGAAAAACTAAGCAGCAAATATCTTGAATGTTTTTTAGCACAACTCCATCTGTCACCTATTTTGACAACTTACCTGCTCATGTTACCTCTGTCTCACGCTGCTGTGTTGAGTCATATTGTGTTATCTCAGAATAACATATTTGGAGCCAGGGCTGCCTTAAAAATGCCATATGCTTAGTAATTATAAGATAGGCTTCTGTGCCTAAAGAATATACGGAACGGATTATTTCCATTCAGCCACCTCCACGGCCCTGCTGCGTGTGTAGTGTTGTGCTGTAACGAACCCGCTCAGTGACACCGCACACTTAGGGAAGCTCAAGGTCAAGAGTCTCATTTGCATCGCGAGTGCAACACCTCTTGCTGAAGTACTATTCCACATTGCCCACACTGATATGTCTTATTGCCAACTGCTCCTTCCAGATTGTGCAAGGTAACAAGTCAGCTAAGAATGCTTGGAGATGACACTGATATAAAATATTAATATGGCCTTATAGAAAACAATCTATAGGCTCTTACAGCAGCTGTGATTTTGTTTTGCAGTTTACTGTACTAAAAGGGCGCATTCAACTTGCAATCTAGGCAGTTTCAAAAGCATGTTACCTGTAGGCTTCCTGATAATTTACAGTCACAAATTATTGTTTCTTTAAACCTTTTCTGTCACTGTGAATAGAGCAGGAGCGGGAGAGAGAGAAGTGCTAGAACCAAAGTGAAAGCAGACTGAAAATACGGAGTGAGGCTGCCAGCTACACAAAATAAACCAGCACGAGGAAATAAAAGGAAATCCTCCCTCCCCACTCTCTTTTCCTTAATGGCTGCTACTTAGTGTTTCCCTTTACACGTGTCTCACAAAAAACCTCGAGGCAGGGTGTGGCCCTTCAGAAACTCAGAGGAGGAGGGATAGCCTGAGGGGCTGGCTGGTGCCTCCCTATCCCAGCCACCAGGTAGCTCCAGCTGGTTTGGGGTCTTTGGGGTGGGAGAGCATGTGGCAGGGGGGCTTCAGTAATTCACTGGGATGAGATACACACTTAATGGCGTTTTTCAGAATTGGTAATTAGTCACTGAGGGTACGTGGAGATGAATACTAAAGCAAGTGGGGGTGATCACTGCAAGGACAGTATTAAGTCTTTTTGTGCAGCGCAGGCTCCGATTCTACAACTGGTGGTCATGAACAGAAGGAGTCTCTCTGACTCCACTCAGCTGTCGATCAGGCCATACCCATGTGCAAATGCCAGAGCTGTCTGGCCAACGTGCCTGCTCACGTTCTTGAGGGAAGTGTAATACGTGAGACTCGTCGTGGAATTTGGAGCCCGAATGCTTGTTAAGTACTAGAGCGCTGGTCCCACTGCACGCCTTCCTGGTGTTCAGGCCGTCAAGGACTCTGACGTTATGATGTTTTGAAGCTGTGCAGAGAGAAAGCGCAGATCCTGGGAATGGTAGAAAGGGAAAAGCTTAGGGATTTTGATTAGCGGTCATCACTGTCTTAAAACGCATCAATCCCCCAAAGACCACTCCCAGAGACGATAAAACTGCTCTGACTACGTCCACAGCATAGAAGGGCAAGGAGGAAGGAGTGCTCAAAAGCTTAGCTTTCTCTTTGGGCCCCTAACACAAGAGCCTGGCATTCCTGGCATTTAAGGATTTCCTCTCCTCTGGAGGCCCGGTGGACCTGGGAACAGGCTGTACGATGCAAAGGCGTTGCGTAACGTGTACTCCTCTTGCAACTAGCAACCTCGGCGGGAGGCTGCAGGCTGGGCGGGATAGGGCTCAGCGCCCTGGCATACGTCGTGAGATTAGCTGGTGTCAGCACAGTCCTTTGGCAAAACCAAATACAAGCATCAGATCACATTTATACATCCAGCTCGTACCTGTCCTGCCAAGCTGGCACGAGCGGCACTCACTGATAGTACATTTGGGGACACCAAGTGGCAATGGAAATGCATTGACTTACTATCCATTGATGAGCTTTGCAGAGACAAAACATGTTTGTTTTAAACCAGCTCTGTACTTCAGTAAGATCATATTGGAAGTCAAATGTATACATGTTTCTGAGGTGGTTTCTAGTATGTTACTTTAGGTGGATTTTCCTGGACTATGTCTTGCCTAAAGCTATGGGAGACAGCACATGGTATAAGATGCAGCTCCTGAGCTGAAGAGCATCAGGTATGTGATACAGCATACAGGCCCTTGAGTAATGAGCTAAGGAGACTATTATCTAGCGTGAATGGTACATCTGATTGCATGTAGAAGATTCCTCCGCTTCACAGTGAGAACTGAAGTCCTAATACAGGAGTCGCAAAAGCAATTGAACATGTGGCTTCCACCCAATTTCCCTAGCATTTCCCCCTCTTTGTGTAGGACCGTAATGACAAGATATTGCATGGTGGAACTGTAGCTGGTAATAAGTTCACCAGACTGAGGAATTGGAACAGTACTTGTGTAGCTTAGTAGCAGATCATTGGCCTAGGGGGGTGGAGAGCCAGCCCGAACCCTGCCAGGGGCTTTTCTGTGTAAGATTTATTTGTATTTATTATTGCAGATTTCTTGTTTGTACTTGGGCTTTGGATGGTGGGGAGGGGTAAGGGAAGCTGCAGGGCTACTGTCAACCTTTTTCTCTCCAAATACCAGTCTAGTTCCAGTACTGCTGGGGGCAGGCAAAGGGTGGGCTCCAAAGCTTTGGGCTCTCCCAGAGGCTCTCTAGCCTTTCCTACACATCTGAAGTTTTTGTTTCCATGCCTGAGCCTTGTGGAGCATGTAAAATGGGGGCTTTAGGGTAGAGTCCCATGAAATACGACAGCTTCAGGCAAAAGTAAAACACTGTCATTTCTTTCCTGAGGTTTAGACTGCACCAGGTCAGACTCGGCAGAACTTGCAGTCAAGTCGCAGAAGAGGCAGCTTGGTTGCAGCAGCCATAACAGCACCGTCCCACCAGCCCTGCCTAGTGCAGCCCGGCACCAGCCTGCTTAGCTGGCGAAGGTTTAGCACTGGGAGCATGGTGGGTGCAGGCCAGCCCTCCTCCTCTCTGAGTGCACCCAGACCACCTGCCACCCCCACCTGAGAAAACCCTCCCATCTCTGTCTATCTTCTGCTGGCAGCACTTGGAGACGAGGGGCGGATGCTGCCGAAACTTTATCTCGGGATCAAACACCAGGTGTTATAAAGGTCATTAATGTTTTCCAAGTAACGTTCTGTTTGCTTCTCAAAGCCTCTGCCAAATTTCTCTGAGGTGTGTTCATAAAATGCTCTGGATGTCTCATACAATAAAAAAGGTAGCAGGTTTCTAAACCACTTTGTGATACATCAGTAGCATCTCAGAAGAGTATGTTCTTATTACTTGGAGTTGTTCAGGTTGGCTTCCTCACCAACTGAAACAACTTGGAATAAAACAAAAATCCGTATTGTTTATATTTTAGCAGTTTTGCAGATTTAGGAGTGTTATATTAACTGAAACATGTCCCAGCTGTTAATTTAGGTTTCACAATCTATTCTCACTGAATGTTATTTTTATGATATAGTGATCTTGTGATGTGTATCGCTCTTGGCTGGTATTCCTCTGGCAATCAGTTCAGCCAGTCTGGAAATTCAGAGGAGGATGCAGGATTACTTGCAGAACGGATGCGTCGAAAGACATTGTTCTAGTAACAGTCGATCATACAACTAAAACAGGTCAGTTAGGGATGGTGAGGATACTGTTTTGTTTCTTTTTAAGATATGTACCCAGGCTTGATACATTTTCCAAATTACCCTATGTAAACAGTCTTATGTAGTGTTTGGTGACCCATTTATTCACTCTTCTTCATTTCTGGTAGGCTAAGGCCAATGGGAGAAAATTGTTTACATACACAAAACCATATATTTTTTTCCTTCTACTTATAGTGTGTGCACACATTGTCTTCAGCTGCTGTCCCATGCTTGCTCCCTCACCCACACCCCCTTCCCCCCACTAAATTCTTGTCGACTGTAACTTTTTGTCTTCTGCCCCGACCTCTTTTAGTTGGAGCAAGGCAGGTTACTTTAACAGTGCCAGTACTAGGTCCTTATTAGTGTGGTTCTTTGTGGCTGAAATGAGTTAAGGAGCAGTTATACAAGCATCCAAGCAAGCAGATAAGAGGGGATAACAACTTGCAGCAGAGAGAAGAGAGCAGATGGAGGATGGGGCGAGCAGATCTTCAGGTAGGATAGCTGTAACCAGATGGGCTTTATAAACACAGTCTTAATTGTTACCTACTTCGTATCAACCAAGAAAAGAAGGGGGTGAATTAGGTGTTCAAGGCATGGCGGTTTTTTATCTACATACAAGATCTTGGGAGTTCACTCCTTCAATTTAGTTAATTTTGTCATTACTGCAATTGAACCTGCTTATGCTAAATATTTATGTACATTCGGCCTAGTTGCTTGCAGCATTCTTTTCTGAGCTGCTTTAAAATTGTTCCTGCTTTTCTTTTGTTGAGATTTCAGAAGTGAATACCGTGTCCTTTAGGAACACTCCTGCCAGTGGAGCATACAGGGAGGGCTTTAAAGTGCTTGGCCACTAACAGGGTTTTCTTCAGATAAAGCTCCGGGTTGCATTAGGCTTCCATCACCCTAGATTTTGTTGCAAACTGTTCTAATTAATGAGTCACTATCATATTATCAGAAATATATTCTACTGACTGATTTTCAACTGCAAATTATCTCTTTACATGTATTTTGTAAAACAGGAGACAAGGGCCATGTTCTACAGCAGCAATCTTAGGGACCTTATTTGTCCATGTTAATCAACTCTGCAAAATGTATTTTTCAATCAGAGGATCTGTCTTCAGAGAAAAAAAGCAAAACCAGTAGGATCCAAGCCTAAATAATTAAGGCCAGAGCCTTAGCTAGTGTGAACAGGAATATTGAAATCATGGGATACATAGCAGATGTTACCAGCTCAACATCAGCTTTTTTTATACTACAGCTCTGATAGAAGCACTGACCCTATGTTACAAGTAACAATTAGACTTTTCGTCTTGTAGTTGGCTTACTCTTTCTCTTCTCTTTTTTTTCTCCTTTTTTTTTTTCCCTTTTCTCCCCCCTTTCCCCCTTTTCTTTTCTTGCTCTGTTGAATTATTTTATTAGAGTTCAAGATCTGGACAAGTCAGGCAGTCCTGATAAACCTGTGTTACCAGCACAGCATTTAGTCATAAAACTTCAGAACAAAGGGAATGAAAAGCATATTTCACAATATTTATTTCCTGCAGGTCTTAGAATAGACCAATATCCTTCCTAAACTTCTTTGCAAGTGTTCAGGTATAATTTGGATGAGTTAAGTATAGAGAAGAGAGGGCATGTTTCAGCTACATGAAAGAGGTTTATATTGTCATTTCAGAATGGAAAATAGAGTATGCATAAAAATATGTCTTGCAATTTAAAGAGCAATGTTAAAGACTGTGTATTGGCTACAGTTGCTGGACTGCTCAAAATATTGGCTGGCAGAGAGAATGAAGGAGGTGGCTTCAGCAAACGCAAAGTCTGTCTTACAGGATATTTAAAAAGAAATATAATAGGTACCTTTCAGTACATAATAAGTCTCTCAGATTAAATTCCTGCTCAGCTTCCACTTAACCTTTCAACCCAATCACGGAAAAGTTAGGTTGAAATAGTAAAGATGCATTGCTTTGAGTGTGAAGTTTTATCCTGAGACTGGGAGACTGAGTTTAGAACAATGCCGGAGAGGTAAATTGAGAGCCAGTAGCATGTTTATGGGGGTTTGGCTCCCAGGATGTTGGCAAAGGGTATGCTTACTGTGTCCACTTGCCTGTAGCTGCCAAGAGATGCTGACAGGAGGCTGGAGGACAACGTAGTGTGACCAAGACAGTGCTGCTCTACAGTCAGACATTCCTGGAGAGCAGAGCCTCTGTGTCAGGATATTTTCTGTATGCAGAGAGAAACTGGAATGACAGACAAAACACGGGTCAAAGGGGGAACCAGACAGAGTAAATGAGGGATGAGATTGAACTGGAGCACTCAAAGAAAAGAGGATCTTTTCAGACACAGGAACGAATGGTTAAACTTCAAGATTGGACTCCTTGCAATTGGCTTGAGCTCAGTAAGGAAAATAGATTTAGTAAGTTAAAGAGGAATAGAGCCACTGTACGCTCAGAAGAAATATATCAAGTTTTTGACACAAGGCCTATTTACCATTTAATTCCCACCGCACAGAGGAGAGCCCCACCCCGGTGCACGATGGAGCTGCTTGATCAGTTTAGCTGCTCTGCAGTGGCAAAGCAACGAGAGAAAAGTGAGAATGGCCATCTCGCGCAAAGCACTGCTTTCAACTTTCTCAGGCTCTGAAAGTTACTCTAAAAGTAAAGATGATGAGGTAAAGGTAAGGTAAAGAGACTTGCTCGGAATGGCAGGATGCTCTGCGTGCATTTTGAGCGTGAAATCCGAGTTCTTTGTGTGGTCTGTCTATGGCATGTGGGAATGCTATACCAGGTACGAAGTGAGTAGACTCAGTAACGGTTTTGACAGTGTCGGATGATCGTATTTGCAGTGACTGTGGACTGAACTGCAGTGCTCTAACCCGTGCTATTCAGCTGAAAGCAATGCAGCCGCAGGAGAGTACCATCTGAGAGCTTGTGTTTTCTCTTATGAACCTAACAGGATGCAGCTACAGCTGATGGTGAAACCTTTGCCCCATAATCCCTGGCTGCTTTTGGTTGCTCTTGTGCAGACCTACCATTCTAGCATGCGCATGTGCATACATGTGTGTATGAGAGATTAAATTTTACTGTTAATTGTATCACACAAATTGTGTCTGTTTCCTATCTGATGCAGTTTGAGACTAGGATAAACCAGCTAATCTAATCAGTTATGTAGATTCTCTGAAATCCTGCACTTAGTTTGCTACATGTGGGCTTTGGAAGTTACAATATTACATTAAGGGTAATTTCCTTGATGCATAGTTAAAATCAGCCACTTTTATAGTCTGTCTTCATCTGTGTGAATCTGACTTGGCACAATTAGTTATAAGAGCCACAAAAAAATTGCCTATGAGTGACAGATTATTTTTTTTCCCCCGAACTCATCAGTTAAGAGATCCTTAATTGTGGAGACTGTAGAAGGCCTCATATCCCTCCTGCTCCTCAGGACTTGGTCTGCTGTTGCTAGTAAGCAGGAGTCAAAGTAGATTGCAACCAATTCATCAGCTTCATGAATACTAGCAAGTTAGTAAAAGCTGATAAAATAATAAATCATCACTTGGCAAACAGCAAAGGAAAAGATTAATGAAATTTGTTGGCTGGAATTGGAGTTTCACCTGCTCTTACTGACCTAAAGATGGCATCCATAGGATGGAGGAAATATGAAGCTTTTGGGAAACGGAGAGTACTTGGAGCAGAACTGCTATATTCCAGGAGGACAGCGAAGCACTTATACTTCAGAAAGGACTGAAGTTGATTAAGCAACATTACCAACCCATGCCATACGGTCTGCTCTTGGCTGTGCTCTAGCATCTTCTCCAAAGGGTAGACCTTTATGGAAGCTTAAAGGTGTCAGGGAAATGTCTCTGGTCCCTCAGCCACAGAACTAGCTGCTTTTCCTTCTGTATGTGCCAAGAAGTGCAGGCATCATTTGCTTCCTGCTGATGTCTCCCCAAGAGATATATCTCTGTTCTGAGCTAGGGACAGCCGTGCTGCGCTGCACACCGTGTTGGGGATAACGGGGCCTCCGGAACCTCTGCTCTCCCTCCAGGCACACAGGAGTCTCCTATTCATTCCACCTAGTAAAAATATATTGGTGTGGGAGGCTGGGATCACACCCATCTTGGCAGAATTATCAGGTTCTGAAGGAGAAAAGAAGTTCACAAAGTGATACTGCGTCATACCGACGTAACCTGGTAATAACGATCCTGATATGTATTATTTTGCAGTAGCATCCTAGCAACCGTGTCAAATGGAAGAAAAAACATGAGAACAAAGAGCGCGTGTTAGAACTACCCTGAAGCATGTCTGAATTAATTATGCCTCTTAATTTTTTGGATAAAAATCAGGTGCTTATTTCATTATTTATAGCACAAAATCAAAACATTACTCTTTTATTTATGATGATGCTGATTCTGCCCAGATTGTGTTGGTTTTCCTGCTGTCGACAGCAGCTCTGAAAAACTTGACATCTTTCCATGCTTCTAGAGAATCAGGAATGAAGTGGCTTTTCCCTAAACCGAAACTGTAGTTCAGAAATTAAAACAAACAAACAAACAAAAACAAAGAAAAGGAAATCAAAGTTTATATTATCGGGGGAAAGAGTATTTGAAACTTTTACCAAACGTGTGAAATAAATCATAATAACTATGTGGACTGTACACATCAAAGTAGTGCAAACTATTAACCAGTTAATCTTGAAAACACTTCTGTGAGGCAAATAAGTTGGCTACTATGCTAACCAAGTTACAGGAAACTTAGATTTATCAAAATGAGTACTTACCTGGCAACCAAAAAAGGAGCTGTGTGCTGTCATTTAAACTTCCTGAGATGATAAATACACATTTAAAAGACATGATTTGCCAAGCAAGTATTATCTGCAGAATTAATTTAGTATGGAAAGGTAGCGTATTCTCCAAGTATTTCAACAGGAGCCTGTACACATTGTTAACTTTAAAATAGCTCATTTATTTTGATAGTTCAGTTCGCTTTAGCAAATAAAATGCAGTTTGGCAAACTGTGTAACGTAAAACATGTCTGTAATCTGTATGTAACATACAACCAACAAATTTTTAAAAATGGGAAGTCTGACCCACAATTATGTCCCTCAGGCTTTTCTATCAGCAGAACTGTCCCACAATCAAAGCTGTGCTGCTTTAAAACTGAAATAATGTGGTGATGGATGATTCACATCCCTAGTTTAGTGATATGAGCCAACAAAAATTGCAAGGAGTTGCTCCTTTCCAAAGTTGGTTTAGTGTTTCACAACCTCCTCCTGTTTAATCAGAATGTTTGCATTTATTATTGTTTTCACCCATCTCTCAGTCCTCATTAATATTAATCCTTGCCTTCACACTAACATGAGCTGCAGGAACTGCAGCAGTGATGCTGCAGAGTAATTGTGTTTATAACTGTAAATACAATTGATTGCTGTTTCACCATATGAGCATGAACTTACACATATAGGATCTATTACATTGTGAAGAAATGTTTTAAGTGAATTCCAATGTCAGCTAAACTGATAGTTAAAGGTATGAAATTCAGCATTGATAAAGGGAAATGCTTTTTTACACAACATACGATTTAACCGTGGGCTTGTCTGCCACAGCAAATTGTTCAGACTGAAATTTAGAAGGATTCAAATTTAGATGCTTGTATGGAAATCAGAAATACCTAATGCTATAATTAGTCCAACAAATAATGAAAAGGATATTGAACCTCATGTTCTAGGATGTAAATCAGTCTCTAACTACTAGAGAGCTGGATACGAAAGCAGGCTGTTTCCATCTGCCCAATAATGTGCTTTTGCATTTCTCCTGATGTATTAGGTACTGATCAGCATGAGACAACGGCTACTTTAGTTCTGACACAGAACCGATCATTTCCAAAGGTGCTTTCTTACACTCTTCCTAGCAGGAATATGTTGTTCACGTTGCAATAGCACCCAAATTCTTTAGTCCAGGCTCAGAACAGGAAGGCAGAAAGGTCTGCAAACATACGGCATCATACCATACCCCAAAGGTCACATTTAACTCTCCTCACTGACAGGCTGTATTCAAGTGCAGTCTGATTACTTCTTTCATAAATTTAAGATTTGAAACTGTTTTGCAAAGCATGTTTACATCCTCGTTTTATGTAGGCATGGAGTTACAGACCAACATTTTTGAGGGAGATAGTAGGTTACATGAAAAACCTTTTGTCCCAATACAGTGTCATGCCTATGGAGCACAGATGCTTAATAAATACATCCTATGATAGATATTACAGAAAGCGTGTGTAATTAGCGCATAACTTTGACAGAAAGCGTGTGTAATTAGCACATAACTTTGGGTCAGGAGAGCACCACTGAAGCAAATTCATGATTATTGCCGGTTGCCACTCTGTGGTTCACACCGTGGAGTGGTCTGAAGGCACACAAACTGTGTTTATTCCTTTTGTTTAAACCACATGAGAAAATGCTCTCCAGGACTACACCTAATATACTCATTTGGTTCACAGGACCAGACTAGAGCTACTCTGAAGTAAATCCCCTGAGACAAACGTAGTGTGCACATCAAGTCTCTGCAGATCTGCTACTGCTGCGCTGCACTGTTCACTAATAAAGACCTGGCCTTCACAGGCTTCCTGTTGTACAACGTGGTCGTTGCCGCTCCGCTGTAAGTTGCCTAAGGCAGCTTTCCTTTTCCTCCCACATCTTTTAGCATCTTTCTTTTTCAAACATTTTGCCTCCCCTGCAAAGCCATGAAGACATTTTCTGAATCTCTGGTACAATAACTAGCCTGATAAATATGCTTGAATTGGATTCGATAATTCACATGAAGTCATAGCTTACAAGAGATGTTAGGTGGTAGAGCCAGGAAGAAACTGGAATTTCTCTTCCTGAAAAGATGCCCAATTTTGAAATAATGAGAAATCTCATCATCTTGATGGTCTTCTATTTACCAGTATCCAAATACTCTGTGTCATTAACTGGTGGCCCTTGATGGGAGGTACTATCTCTCTTTCTGTTTTGTGTAAGCCACGTAGCAAATAATTACAGCTGCTTTTCTTCTGCTACTAAGGAATAGCTGTAAGAGTGCCGTGGGAGGAGGATCAGGGCCAGGTGTAAGTCAGTCCTCGTGGTTCCAGCAGTCTTTACCCATCTCCCACTGAGAAGACAGGGATTTCTGAAGGGTGGCTGAGCATCCCTGTCCTACTGCAGTCTCTGTCGAGGGGGAGGGTGCTGTCTTCACGCAGCAGGCAATCGATAGCAGTGCAGTTTAAAGCTTTACAGCCCAGCACTGTCAAAGCCACCATCATTCCTGCATCGTAGTGCCTTTAAGAGCACAGATGCTGAAAGTCCCAGGAGACAGGTATCTTGGGCTGCTGGTAAAGTTGGAAGAAGCTATGCAAAGCACAGATAGGACATTCCAAAACTGGAAAGGGATGATGCAGTGATTTGCAAAGCATTAGCAGCACAGCACTGTCCTGCAGTAGGGGGATAGAAGCTGAACACTCAGAAAACCTAGATATATCCTATAATAACAAATAAAGAGCTAAAGTAAAAAGAGAAGGAGCAATGTGGTTAGTATCTGATAATATATCTACCCTCTAGCCACTGCTGAAAGACATTCTAGCCCACACTAGATTTAAGATGGATGAGAAGTTTGCTGTCAAACAGGCAAGGCTTAAAAGAGTAGAGGAACTGAAGGTTTGATCTTTAACACCAGATGGAAAAGAGAAAGATGAAAGAAAAGTTAATCAGAGACTTTTCTTAAGCTCTGCTGATTACTGGAAAGCTTTTGACATGGTCTGTAGTATGCAGAAGTGAGTGGTGAGCCTTGATATTAACCAGCTCACCTAACAGGTTCCCCCCCGCCCCTGAGTTTAACAACTCAGTCAATAGCCTGCTGGTGAGTTATTACATTTTCCATTGCAAAACTGACAAGGTATTTTTTCTTCGTGACCCTCCCAAATGGCACTAGTGAATGTTTCCTTTAAAAGTCAGTCTCATCCCCAGTGACACCACCAATGGAAGAAGGTCGAGAAAAGAAGTGATGGTCTTCTCCCGAGATGCAGAAACTGCCCTGTGAGCAGGTGCTTCAGGTCAGTTATTTAAAGAACAAGTGCCTGTTCATAAGGACTCGAGTGGCTTTTGAGCAGATGATCTCTGTGAAGATTTAGTGGTATTGGTTCATTCTGAAGAACTCCTACTTCCACTCCTGTTTCTTTGGGCCACGTAGGACACTGTCCTGGTTTACTGGACTGGAGAGGAGGAGGCAGCTGTAGGGCTTTGCTGGATCCTGGAGTACTGAGCAGGCCCCAAGTGTCGGTCAATCCTTTTCTAGATGTTTCCCCCCTCACCCTGAGAAGCTGTGAGTACTATTGTCAAGCATTTCAGTAGCAGCGGCCAGCACAGAGACTCGGTTCCCTGTGTGGTGGGGTCTCTGAGGTAGCTTTTGAACTAGAATTACCCAGAAGACTGTTGGCAATGAGTGATTGCACCCACCAGATCAGTAGCATTCATCGCAGTCTCTTTGAGATTTAAACTGATAACCCAACAGATCATTTCTCTAGCTGGCCATATGACTTACAGCATCATATAGCTGCTGTTCGTCTTCACAGCTTCCTGCAAAGTAGAAGATGAGAACGATATTATCAGTAGTTTGCATATGGGCAACGGATGCGCAAAAGACTATGGGATTTGTCTCAAGGTCACGCTGTCTGTGGCTCAGAGTTGAACCCCTTAAACACAAGAGCTTTCTATCTCGTTCTTAAAGCTTTTGTCTAGGAATATATTTTTCCCTTATGGTTTAAGCTGTTCTGTTGGTTCCCAACTTTGAAGCAGTTTCCTGCTCTTCCATGGCATGAATTTTTAACTCATCCATTGAAAGCATATGGGCTTTTGTTAGCAAGCAAGTGAATCTACAAGCTTGGAAAGGCATGTGAACCAGAGTTTGAATCTCAGCCAAACAATTTGTTCTGGCTTTAATCAAGATGTCTTCTTTTAACTTGAAATATCATTTTTTAAAATCCCATATCAAAACTTCTAGTGTCACACTATGAAATCAATAAATGCTACCAGTCATTCAACTCAGAAATACTTCAAAGCAGCCTGAGTGATAGCCATTATTTTATTTTTAAAAATATTCATCAAAGCGATGCAGTTAATACGAAGGCAAAACAAAATTAACAGCAACAAAGAAATGTGTCAGTTACATTTTGAACCTGCAAAATCCCATGAATCCTGCTACTAGTTTTGCATTCAAAGTTTCTCTTTTCTCATTCCTATATTGACACCTGTCACGGTCTAACCCCAGCCGGCAACTAAGCACCACCCAGCCGCGTGCTCACTCTCCCCTGGTGGGATGGGGAAGAGAATCAGAAGAGTAAAAGTGAGAAAACTCGTGGGTTGAGATAAAGACAGTTTAATAGGTCAAGCAAAAGCCACGCACGCAAGCAAAGCAAAACAAGGAATTCATTCACTACTTCCCATCAGCAGGCAGGTGTTCAGCCATCTCCCGGAAAGCAGGGCTCCATCACGCCTAACGGTGACTTAGGAAGACAAAACGCCCTGACTGCCCATGTACCCCCCTTCCTTTTTCTTCCCCCAGCTTGATATGCTGAGCATGGTGCCATATGGTATGGAATATCCCTTTGGTCAGTTTTTAGTATTTCCCTTTTTTTTGTTCTCATCATAACTAGTAACTTAGTTATGCAAATGCTAGTTTTAATGTAGTCATTTGATTCATCAAATATTTGATGTTATTTCACACCTTAAGGAAACAGTTGCATTTTTAGCCCAGGTTCTCCTACGTACAGTCCTGTGTGAGGAACCTGTCCTGACTCAACATCGGACTCTAATTGTGTGTTGAAGTCTCATCAGCTTCAGTGGCTCTATGTTTAAAGCTGAGTATGCGATTATGGGCATTCCTGAGTGAGGGTCATGGAGTTTTATCTTATTCCATAAATATTTCAATGGAAAACCAGTGGAAGTGTTCATGAGTAAAGTTCCGATGTAAATAAGAGTTTTGAGATCTTGTCCATTTATTATAGCAACCACTATCCCATTTTATTGTGTACTGTAATGGTGCTTAAATTTATGTTAGTAGAGATACTTGGACTGTAAAGATTTTCATAAGTAATTATTTTAAAATACTTATTAACATGATTTCTAGAATCAGTAAAAAGAATTCATGCTGTATCTATTTTACAGTAGATAGGTTTTTGTTAGATTCAGATCACTCAAGTTTATTTTATAATTCTGAAGACAGGCAACTAGCAGGGAGGGGCCCATCTGTATGTAGCTTTGGGTGAAGTTCTCTTACCTAGCTTTAGACATCTACAGCGCAGACACCTGGTTTAGTCCCCCTGGGGTCTCCTCACAGTCAGTAGAGCAAGGTCAGCACTTTCAGCGTGTCAATCCTCTGATTAGTTTTAGACGTTGATTTTAGGAGGAAATGAATCATGTTGTAAAGTGCCTTTTCTTGCTATTGACTATAAAAGTGTTTAGGGCTGAGATTCACTCACTCACACCTTTTTCTTTTATTTGAGGTGCCCTACAGTACCTCCCTGGCCACCAGCTACTGCCCCAGTGCAGGTCTCTCAAAGATCCTGTGTCCCATGGGCATGGCTTGGATGCCCCAGAGGGGTCTAAGATGCCATAGAGGCCTCTTTTTAGGTGACTGAATCCCTGCCAGATGCCAACTCAGATACAGGTGCTACCTCCAGGTCAGGTGGAGCCTATGTAGTGGGCCCGTGAGAAAATGGAGCATATTCAGAGCCTGGAAGGTTTAGGCTGAACAAACCTGGGAACGTGTTCTCCAGCAAAAAGATTCAGAGAAAACTATGGCAGCAGCTCTTATCTTTTGAATTGAAAAGCTTGACATCAGACCTCAGCAGCTGGAGAGTTTAAGCAAAGAATATCCAATGGCTTGATTCCCAGTTCAAGGTCAGGACTTTCACTGTGCAGTATGTTTAAAAAAAATTAAAACAAAAAAAAATTGGAGAAAACTATGTTACTAAGGCAGGTGAGGCCCTGATGTTCAGTTTTGCCAATAGAGAAGCAAGGAGAAAAGGCAGAGTGAGACTAATTAGTCTGTTTTCTCCTCTTGTCTCCCTATGCAGGACGATACCGCAACATGAATGTATCTTGCTGTTCCTGCTCTGCTGAGTCTTCCCAGCTTCTCCACTGGCAGGGTTTCAGTGGCAGAGAGCGAGGCCTCCCTCGGTGAACCATCAGAGACCGGGCTTTTTCTGTTTCTTGTGTGCGCTGATGTGCCAGCAGCCAGCCAGCAGGGTGGTACAATATGTGCAATTATCCACAGATTTGTCTATTACACAATGGTGATGTAAGCTGGTTTGTGGGTTGTGGTTCCCCCTGCAACCCAGGACCTGGCCAGTGCTGGGGGCTGCTAGCCTTGTGCTGGCCTTGTGCCGGTGGCTGGAGTCCCCCCATAAGTCTCCTTGGCCACTGCTTTTCATGCCCAGTTACCGGTGCCCAGAGTGCCAGGCTCTGCCCCAGCTTTGGCACCACCCCTGGGCCTTGTGCAGCCCCAGTGCCAATCTACAGCTTAATTTCCATTTGTGCTTGTCCAAGATGCACTTCTGTCCCTCTCCACCTTCTTCTCCTCCTCAGGTAGAGTTGTCTTGATGGGTTGGAGACACATAGGGGTGCTTACTGCCACAGTTCCTACATCTTGGTCTGCAGTAGCAGCTTTCACCTTCTCGTGTGGGTTACTCAATGAGTCTCTCATGAGATGATGGATATCTCAGTCTCTGCACATTCTTAGAATGAGAATGGTAACACGTAATTCAAATGCAGAGTAAATCCACTAGTCTGATGCAAAAAAAAAAAAAAGGACATAGCCAAAGAAGAATTAGTTTAAATGAGAAGTAATGAAAACACATCTATCTGAATACATTGTGCTGGGAAAATTTTCAAAATGGAGTGTAAACAGCTTTCTCAGCACCAAGATACCCTGCCTGGGACTCTAACTTTTCCTTCCCATGTTTAACAGTTGATTAGTACTGCCACCACCAGTTCCCCATCCTCTTGTCCTGATGCAATCCACAGTGATAAGCACCAGCTCTAGCTCAACTGAAGTCATCCAGAAATGGGGACCCAAGTGCTTGTATACTAGTTCCATGGGAGCCTGCTGAGAATGGATTACTGCTAAGGGAATGATACCATCAATAAGAAAATGGGAACTTGGGTGTAGAATTATTTATTTATTATTTATCCATGGCTGTATCTTTTTTTTTTTTTTTTTTCTTCGTTGCAGCAAAGAGTGACCGTAGTATACTGTGTAGTGTTATGACATCTGGGGAACCTTAAGCCTATGTGATGATCATTAAGTCCCTGGAAGAAAGCTAAAAGGAATGTTCAAAATCCAGATACAAGCTGATTATGGTATAAAGCCGGAAACTTCAGTCCTGGTGCTCAGGCATAGGACTGGGGTAGGGTTAGGGGTGGAGAAGGGAGGCCTTTCAGAGCTGAGTTTCCAGAGTTGTCCTGTTCATTCCAGAAACTCTCTCTGTAACGGCTGTCCCAGCATCATCTCTGGCTAGAAAAAAGAAGTTCCCCCAAGGGATGCTTTGGCAGTGGCTGGCAAGCTGCAGGACAGGCTGTCCTCTCAGGTCTGGCAAGCAGATTTACCTTCAGTTTCTCAACAGGTGTCAGCCCTTTGTTTAACTGAACTTTTTTCTAACTGTGCATTCTAACTGCCTTGTAGTTTCCATTCGTTGTTTAATACTGCTGTTTTGGGGAATTTATGAACTCTTTAATGCTCTCTTCTTCTTAGAATAAGGGTTTAAGAGTGGGACATTGTGTAACGGTACGTGTGCTTGGCACAGCAACCAGTAAATAGGATGTTTTTCACTAGCTATGTGATTTGTGGTATGTTTCATCTTCCGTCTTCCATATTGTAATTATTTCAGCGTCTCTGTCCTTCTTGTCCATTATGCTGCCTTCACCAGCAGCGTGGAAGCGAGCACCTTGTACTCAAGGATCACATCTGTTCCAGCTGCTTTCCCCACCTGAGGCCAGGGTGCAGGGCACTGGGCCTGCAGAGGCTGGGCCGAAGAAGGGAGAGGCTGAGCGCAACGTGGGAGATTGGGGATGCCTCAGGTTTGGGTAAGGTGGAAAAGAACAGGCTGATCCGCACACGCGAGCTTAACTTTGCACCAGTCGCTGGAGTGTTTTGGCGGCGGTGAGGACGGTGTGTCTTTGCCAGCAGGTGGGGCAGGGCGGACCCTCCGGCAGAACGTGGGAGTCTATGTGCAGGGGTTTGCTGGTGCTGGAGTATTACTGCAGGAAGAGTGGCTTACTTTGTGAAGGCTCGTCTATGAGATGTAGTACAGAGGGTAGGACAGCAGTTTAACGTGAATGGATGAAATGGGCAGCTTTTAGGTAGGTTTTGGGCAGTTTGTAGGTACCCGTTAGCTGCAGCATGGGTGCAAAGTTGAATTTGTCTGTGCAGTGTAGTTGGATTGCTGTGGAAAGCTAACCAGAAGTGGGCTTCTGCAAGTGACCTCGAGGCTCGGGATCCAGCTGGCTGCTGTGGGCCAGGGGCAAGCCAGGGCGGAGCACCCCGGGCGGGAGAGGGGCCTCTGCAGCCCCTGGAGTGGGCCAGGTGCTGCGGGCAGCGCTGGGCTGGGCTGGGGCAGGAAGCACAGGAGGGGCTGGGAGGGACGGGAGCCCCGGGCTGACCGTTGGGCAGGGCTCGGATGGTGGCGGNAGGTTTCAAAGGGAAACGCTGAGGCACCTCAGGGAGGGGGGGTGGGGTAGGAAGCTTGAAGCACATCAGATGGGCCAGCCGTGTGTTTTGGGCAGAGAATGCCGAGGTGACGCATCCTGGTGAAGTGGGGGAGGGTGGCCTCCCAGCATGTCCGCAGGTTTGGGTTAACTGTGCTTGGGGACGGGGGTACTGACGTTGTTAATCCTGTCCTAAATATTTCTCTCTCTTTCCCGCAGCACCTGGCTGGGGAGGGAAGGAAACGGGCAGGAAAATCCTGCACCACAACACAGGTACTACTTATCACTCTTGGTGTCAGAGATCTTGAAAACGGTTTCTACCTTGTCCTTAACCAGCTTCTGCTTGTACAGTTATCCCAGGGAGAACACACATCCCCCAATAAAATGCCATATTAAATCATAGGGTATGCACTTTGCAGCTTTCAAGCCCACACCTAAAGTGTTGCACCGCACGTGGGATTTTAACTTTCAACCAGTTGTTGCTGTGTTTGGTGTTGGTGAGGATGGTGTATATTCGTCAGCTGTTACTGTAGGGTGGACTTCTATGGAGAACGTGGAATTTTTGATGCAGGGCCTGGCTGACGTTGGAGTATTATTGTGGAAGCCTTCATGCGGGCATTTGTTGATGATGCAGTATTACTGCAGGAAGAGTGGCTAACTTTGTGAAGGCTTGTCGGTGAGATGCAGTAGAGAAAGTAAGAGAGCAGTTCAGTGTGAAAGGATGAAATCTGGAAAAGTTTGTACATACATTGCAGTTTAGTTTGAAAAGATGTAATCTGAATAGCTTGAAGTTAGATTTTGGACAGTTGTTAGTTGGACAGTTGAACAGTTGACTTTGGGTGGTGCAATTGGATTAGTGTACAAAACCGATCAAAAGAGGACTTTCGTAGGTGACTCCAAGACTCAAGATCCAGCTGGCTACTTTAGGCCTTTTCACCCCACCTAGCTGGGCTGAGGAGGGCCATGCATGGCTGCACTGCTCCCAGACCCCAATGGGGTGAAGTGCTACAAGCTTAAAGCCCAGAAAATTAAAAAATGAAAGGACTGTAGAGATTTCTGGTATTGAACTAGGACATCCATAACACTTAAATTTGGTCGAGCACACATATACTTGGTGGAGGGCATGCCACTGCTGCTGCGTGAAAGCATGCTGGTGAAGTGGCTCCTAAGAGGAGAGGGGGGGTCTGTATGGGTCTTCCCAGCCACTTCTGGGATACCAGAATCCCTTAGGTAATACAGATTTTTGGCATGGTAGCTCTGCCCTGTACATGTGGTTTGCCTGGGCTGGGGAGAATCACCATTCCCCTGGGCAGCACAGAACAGCCTCTGGAGCAGGGCACATCCCAGTGCATTGGTACCTATTAATTTTGATCTAATTTGCTACTATGTACATTTGGGATGGCAATTGTGGCATGGAGGAGGTGCCTCAGTCATAGCTAAGTTACTGTTCCTTGGCTAACGTGTTTTCATGAACATCTTGTTTTTCTTTTCATACCTGCTAATGTGATATAGCGAAGGCTATTCGGTACTGTGCATGCAAAGCAAGATTTACTCTGGCAGGCAGCCCAGGAAGCCCTGCCACGTGTCCCAGCTGCTCGGACCACTCGCAGAGTGCTCCGTTTCCCCAACTTTACTGCTGCACATTTTTCTCCAGCCACACGCAAACAACAGAGGTTTTGTGGTCAAGAGCTTCCTGATGATTTGGCATAGAGGTGTAAACAGATAAAAGTTCATGAAGAGGGTTTCTCGTAGAGATGGACTGAGTTCGCAGTTCAGTTTTTTCCCCTCTGTTAATTTCAAAGACGAATGTGCCAGACTCCTCCCTCCACAGGTGAAGTCAGCAAATTGGCAGGGACATTACAGAGACTCATTTTCAGGAAAAGGGGGAAAAATGATTCCCCCCCCCCCCCAATTCTGAGCACCATTACCCCTCACCTCTGAACCAAGAAAGACTTTACGTGGTGTCATAATTTAGCAAATTACTTCCTCAAAGGAAGGTCAAACATTTTACCATTCGATCAATAGGAAGCGACTTACAAATCATGTGTATTGATCATTGTAATCATTCAGAGGAATGTAGGGCAGACACTAAAATCACATGCACTTAGTCTTAATTGCCCACATTAAAGCAATTATGCCCCAAAACTGTCATTGTCTAATGCTATGCACACTACCCAGCGTGGTAACTTTTAGCCATACATATTTAATCATAAATCAGCCTCTTAGGTCTGTTGCACTAAAGACCTACAATATTGCTGTAATTATGCAAATATAACTATGTCTTTTTTCATCAACGTGTAAGATCATGTTGCTTTTGGGAGCCAAGTGGAGGAAAATAAGCCGCTATATTAACGCAGCTGGTATTTAATACACGTATTTTACAGCTGTGCAATGTGTTCATGACACAAGTACTTAAAGTGACCTGAAATTGCTAATGAACAGAGAGAGCCTTTGTAAAAGCAGTCACAGGTCAAGGGCTTGCAGATAAAACTTGTTGAGCGGTACATTGATGGTAGGCTTGTGTCAGGAGAGTGCTATTTGTTCGAGGATGTTTATAAACATCATTTTCCAGAGGATCATTTCAGCTAGAAGTGTCTCAGACAAATACCAATTTGGTAGCATTAAAATAATGTTTTCTGATCTTGTAAACATAAGGTGGGTGCCTTTTTCCTTTTGTCAAGGAAGCCAATGGGTAGTCTCAGGAAAGTTTTGTTTTGATTTGTTCCCACAGCCTCCACTGTGGGAACTGAAAGATTGGTCAGGAGTTTCTTCCTTCCACCATTCCAGAAACCATTTCTAAACAGATCTGGAAAATCAACCACTCTTGGGATGTTATGTACCTTGTATTTTGCGAACAAGAATGTTTGAAATTACAATTATTGCCTAGCATGGGACAGCCAAATTTGCCCTTCACAGAGAAGATGAGCTAAGGTCCCTTAATGAGAGCTTTTCTCCTGCCTTCCAGGGCTGAGATCTAGAACACAAAACAGGTACAGTGGCCCGACGGTCTGGTGGGGTCAGTGTTAGGTTCTGGCCAGCCTCAGACAGTTCCCATTCAGCTCATGGAGGTCTTCAGAAACAGACATCTTCTAATGCAGCCCAGAACAGAATGGGTCATAGAAAGGGAAAAATACACAAGACTGAATTGTAACACAAAGAGGCAGCAAAAGGAAGGAGTTTCCCACTGCTTCACCTAGAGCTTGCTTTTAATTCTTGACTCCCCTCTGAAGGAGCATGGAGCAGGCCATGCTCTGGCTTTGCATGCAGAGGCACAAAGGGAAGGCGCAGAGAGGGAAGACAGGCTGCTGCGATAGCCAGGCACCTCCGCGCTACCATTTCCTCCTCCTCTGAGCTTTATTGGAGCCTGAAATATCACATCATTTCAGCGAGTGTTGATTGCTACATCAGTAGTTCTGCAAATGTTCTTGTTGCACCTTCTCAGTCTTCAGCACAGTGGGCTGCTGACATGCAGGCCTGAGGGTACTTCTGCGAAGCCCCAAAAGGTAATGAGAGAAGCTGCCTTTCTGGCAGCGGGCTCCAGCTAAGGCATGTGCACCTTCCCTGGGAGATGTGTGAGCTGCAGATCCCTCAACAAGCTTCAGAGCTGCAGCAACAGGGAAAGGTGTGTGGAAGCTAAGAGCTAAATTGATTCAATCCTGGGAAGATCTCTGACTCCAAATCTTTATTTTAACAAGTTTTTGAGAATGTCAACAATGTTTCTGATCTTCTGGAGGTCTTAACCTGTTCAAAGTGGCAATGTGTAGAGCGTAAGATACCTTGTCAGTCACGTGTGTGCAAGGGGGCACTGAATCACAAGTAACTTAGTATGGGCTTTTAAAAGGGGGAAACTATGTCGTTTCTCTCGGAAGCCCTTAGCCCCAAAATAGTGATTCAAGCATTAAACACTGATCAGAGGAGAAAGCCCCAAGCTATTTCAGTGGAGGAAAAAGAACATAGAATTTATGGGCTCAAAATGGTTGCATCAAGTCTGATCAGAGCACAGATTAGGTTACAGGCTAGCCCTGGATACGGGCAGTTTGGGGGCACGTTGCCTGTCTCTCCCTGCGCAGCCGGGTGGTGAGGAGCTGTAGCGTGCCTGATCGCTCGGGAATCCCGGCGCTTCCTGCACTCGTTCATTCTTTCAAGTAGCAATGAAGTTGTTTGGCTGGATCCTTTATGAAAGTTAAAATTGGTTTGTCATTTTCTTTTCGCTTCTCACACCTTATCTAGTTTCTACATTCTTCCCACTTCAGTAGTCAAAGTGATTGAAAGCCGAAAACGGAGCAGATCTGTCCCTGCAGCAACTTTCCTTGCGTTTCTCATTTACCGTTTTATCAAACAGGCTCTTTGTCTCTGCAGTCCCCTGATGTTGCCTCTGTTACACGGAGATATTCTTCAGGTCACGGGGGTTAAAAGGGGGCTAAAAAGGAGATCATATTGGACTTGCTTTACACAGACATGTAGCATTAGACCCAACGCCCAATAGAGGAAAGATATACTACTGCTATTTGATGAGCAGCAGGCCAATAAATTCATTAATCATCATTTTATGCCTCATCAAACACTTCCCAAGTTCCTCCATGGGAGTTATACAAATTAGCCACTGAAAAGGCAGTAATTTTAGTTTAGCTAGGTAAGTGCTTTTTGATTGCCTTCCTGAACAATGCTTCCCTTGACAAGCTAATAAATCAGCCCTTTCTGAATCAGAAGTGCAGCAAGTGCGAACAATAACTCCACATAGTTTCTCCGCTGATTTCAGCTGGAAGGCCTGAGAGGATGATCTGGGATCAAAGTCTCTTACTTTATTGCAGAGCAAAACCTTTCTTTATGAAGAAGAGCTGCAGAGAAATGAGGGAAGGGGGGATTTTTTTAATCAATTAATGAGAGAAGAAGTCTTGAAACAAAAAGGAGGCCTAAGTCTCCGATGGCAGGGATGCCAGGAGGCCGGCGGGGTGACAGGGCAGCCGGGGCAGGAGCGGGCCCTGCCGCAGGTGAGGCTGGAGGCATAAATCGAGGGGCTGCTCCTGTGGAGAGCTGTGGATTACCAGGGCGAGTCAGAATAGAGACTGTATTTAATCTGCGACCAATTGATTCTTTGGCTGTTTCAGGTATTTGTAGCGTAGGTTTAGATTTGTTGGGTGGCTTTACAGTGGGAAGCCTTGAGGCTGTGCTGTCTTATCTTTTTTTCAGATTGCTGCCTTTGACGGTATCATTTTTTTTAACTTGGCCGTAAATCATTTCACTAATCAGCTGTCACCAGCCAACATGCATACATTGGCATTCAGCCGGAGAATTTGTTTTGGAAGGCCTTTAGCAACAAAAACTATGTTTGTATCAATAACGGTCTGTTAATGTCTCATGCATACGGATGTAGAACACGGGGAGGAACGAGGAGAGACAGCAGTAACGGAGAACGACTTGGTGGAGGGAAGGGGGGGAAGAGCATTAATTGCCTCGCACGGCGCAGCCTCCCCCCGCCCCGCCGCGGCTCAGGTGAGGCGGGTACCCGCG